>OMMV01107013.1:0-13161 GCA_900302635.1 Chatrabus melanurus
AAAAACGTCAAATAAAATAATAAATTAAACAAGACATAACATGTATACTGTGTTTGAAAATGGTTTAAACATATGTACACGTCCAAATTTTGCAATTTTCACTGGATACAATGTTGCATTTGAGGCCGCTGGCAATGCAACCACATGAGCAGAGCGGATAGAAGCGGAGCGCCATAGGTGCATGACTGTCAGTGTTTATTAGGCCTGTCCCGCTGTGAGTCAGACATGACGATTGGTCTTTCCTTGACTTCTCAAACTACTTTAAAATTGCATGTTCATCAGGCCGATTTTCAAAATTTTCCCCGAACCCCCGTTTCAAAAGGACTCTTCTTCTGGGCTACAGCCCCGAATGTATTCAATTGCTAGTGACGCCCCTGCATTTATGCTGAAAACATCGGCCACAACATAATGACGTCACACATTTTCAACGCAGCCCTCAGCCCCCCCTGCATGAAACCGCTTCCAGCGCGCCTGAGTCCGCATAACAAAAGTGTCCTTGTGGGAATGAGAACGGTAGTCTCCATTCAACATACAGTTTATTCACTGTACAGAAACTATTAAACAAATAAGAAATATTAAGAAATTCAAATTCACATGAAAATCATTTTAATACTGTATTTAATGCATTTATTCTGGTCCGACCTCCTTCTCCTCGAGGTGATGCTTGTTGCCTTCGTGCGATGTGTTAATTTTGCTTATTGGATTAGTGTGTTCAAAAAATGTTAGCTGACTTAAAGTTAGCGGAACTAAATTTAATCAAAGCTAACTGGTCTGCTCATGGATTTCAAAGTTAACTGAAAAGCTAATCCGCTAACAAAAAAAAGTTAGCTTCGCCAATTAGCTGTTAGCTGATTAGCTGAACGGTGCCCACACTGCATTTTTATGGCAAAATATATATCAAATTGATGCAGGCGGTTGTCATGACATTTTATGAATAGATTGGGCCTACCCTGGAACAGATTTCTTTAAATTTTACATTCTATCCTGATAAAAGGGCAGAGCTGAGTCATTTTATTAAAAATCGCATGTTAGGTCGCTTTACTAATTCACATAATTTTAGGAAAATGAGAGAACTCTGCATTTCATCAGTTGCAGTCCAACCCAGGACTTCCAAAGACCTAGCCCACTCACAAACATCCACCTCTCTTACGAATCCACACCAAAGTTTCCCCAAAATACCATGATCTCCAGGCAAAGCACAAGCTAGTCAGACATTTGTGTTCTCACACACAGCTTCTCCGGGTGATGTGTAGACAAGTTCAAGGTTGCAGTGCTTGTGTGTAAGAGGCTTCAGTCAGGTGTTTCTGTTGCCCTGCTGGACATCACAGTATATAGTCATGGAGACTCCTGCATCTTTAGTTGATATCTCAGATCTCAAGACTGAAATCTTGCTCATGATGTCGTCTGTGTAGTCACACAGCTGATCTGAATCCTTTGTTTTTCTGTTCGGCAGACAACGTCAAAGTTGGCCCCGATGGATCTGTGGTTACCATCACCAACGCTCGCAGTTTCAACCACGGTGCCTACCGCTGCGTGGCGAGTAACCCGTTTGGCATCACTCAAACCATTGTATCTCTGATTGTCAGAGGTAAAATGCGCACAAACACATTCACACAACTTTTTTTAATATGTATACCTATGCATACTGTCAGGGGCAGATTAAAGTAGTCATGGGACCCTGGACTACACTCATCTGCGACCCCTTAAAACCCCGTTATAATCACAGAATGTAAGTGGGTAGTGCGATGGTTTTAGTACAACTGGTGACCCCAAAGCAGAGATAGAAACCAGTAGATAAAAGTCCCAGGCTTTATTTATAGCTGTTGTTGAAGCTGTTGGAGATGAATGCACAGCTGTAGCAGGGCACTCTGACGTGATACAGCACTCTTGCAGGCGTAAGCAGATGAGCAAGCCAGAGAAACAGGCAGGAAGTCCGGAAACACACTGAAGGCAGTCCGCATAACAAAAAGTGTCCTTGTGGGAATGAGTAAAGAGGCGATCCAGTAAACCAGGCTGAGCGTTAAAACGCAAACATACCAGGCAACAGTGTCCACAGACGGCAGACTAAACTCAGGAAACATGGGGAGATGAGAACGATTGGCGGCAAGAAATGAAACGTAGATGAAATGCGCGAGAAGACGAGCAGTGGAGCTAGACGTTCCGCCACTGACGCGATGGGCTGTGAGTGGTTGTACAGTGCGTGACTCAGTAAACCGGGAAATGAGTGTGCACGTGAACGGGAATTAAAGCTGAGAAAAGCCACAAGAAGAAGACATTTCAGAATAAAACACAGCGGAAGACAATTCACTCGGAGACATAATAACCAGGAGCCTCATTTATCAACCGTTCCTACGCACAGATTTGTGTGTAAACCGTACATAAGAACATTTCTACGCAAAGTGTGGAATCTACCAACTTGTGATTAGGAATGTGTGTAAATATATAGTCTAGTTAGAAACAGACGTGCAGGCTCATTGGTGTCGAAACCTACAAAAGACACCTGTGATAGACAGGTATTTGAAAATGCAAATATATTTTCACATTATTGTTACATTAGATTTCATCTAAATATCATATCATGGTTAGTCTGTCGTTGAAAGAAATTCTGTTACACATCTAACTACACCACACGAGTGCAAAGGATTCTGGGACAACTGTAATGATAAATAATTGTCTGCTTATTCTGTTAATTGGAAAATTTTATGCTGGTTCTTGTGGTGAGTTTGTTAAAGCTTGCTAAAGTTATGTCCATAAGTGATTGTGATGTTTAAATCCAGAAGCAACATGCGATACCGTGAGTGAACACTCGTTACGAATGGTTGGGTTCAAAAGTACTGGTGGACTCGTTGTCGCCACTTAGTGTTGTCACTCGCTGCATTTATTGTTTTTTGTCATCCCACTGCTGTGACCACACACAAGCACCTCGATCTCTGGTTCATAAAAGTTTGTTTTCTTCGCTCTCTTGGCCGTTATGCTGGTTCGGAACACAAGCAATTTTCACGTGGTTTTTAAACTGATATTTTGTTACCATATATGGTTAATTGAGGGCGTTTCTGAATGGAAATGACCACGAACGTGCACGAGCTTGGTGGTTTAGAACATGTGGGATTTATCAGCAGCTGATTACTTACTGATGCGCATACGACTGCCGTGTGCCTGTTTGATAAATATGCATTTTTTGTACGTGCACACATACTAAATTTTGTTCGTACGACAGAATTTAGAACATTTTCTATGCACAGTTTGATAAATGAGGCCTCTGGAGAGCAGCACAGAGGAGAATTCACTAGAAACACAATAACCAAAGAGTAAAAATAGAGACACCAGAGACATGATCAGACGTGAACCATGACAGGTAATAAATATAGTACCAAATTCCTACCATGTGTAAGTACTTTTTTTTTTTTTTTTACAAAGATGTGAAAATTTCCCTTTTAATTAAGCACCTTTTCCTGGACCAACCCAAAACTTAAATCTGATTCTTAATTTTTGCAGTAGGAGCATTCTTTTAGCAGTTGTTGGTATCTGTTATTATTTACTTTTGTATTTATGTTGTCTTATATTATTTGTGTTTTTAGTTAGCATTAATGTTATTATGTGTGTCCTCCACAATATTTATGTGTTAAAAAAAATAAAATCAGGCCATGCATTACTGTACAACACTCTACAATCACTGCATGCTGTATGCAGGCTACAACAATTTACTATAAAAGGAATTTGCACAGTTCAAGCATCACACATCATAAACCTCTAAGAGAACAGCTCCCTCTAGTGGCCAATCAGGTGCAAAGCCATGCTAGTTTTTTTTTGTTTGCCCTTAGAGCGTCCTGTTGCCACCGTCACCCCTGTTGGGCCTGTGCGGATCAAAGTAGGTGAACCCATCAACCTGGAATGTCAGGCGTCAGGAGAGCCCCGCCCCTCAGTCACATGGCACCGACTAGACAGTAACCGTAAGATCATGCTGAACAGTCCTGTGCCCATGGAGTCCAACGCAGTCATGCAGGTACTGGTGCACCATAAAACTGACTCACATTGACCAGTTGGAAGATTCTCATATTAGATGCCTATTTTGATTTTGAAATATGTCTGTTTTTCTATTGCACAGATTTTAGTTTCTCGTCAGGAAGACAGCGGCACATACGTGTGCACAGCTCGCAACAACGAGGGCACCACTGAGACCAAAGTGGAGGTAATCGTGGAGGGAAGCTCTCAAGTGCCCACGCCGCCCAGAGCCGCTGTTCCTGAGCCGCTGATGGTTGTGGTGGAAGGACAGACTGTAACGCTGCGCTGTCAGGCCCATGGTAACAACTTCTGAAAAAGTCTTTTGCACAGCTGGAATTCGCCTGTAACGTTTTTATGCACTGTGGAAAAAGAATAAAGTAGCTCCACTGCAGTTCAGTAAAAGCACGACCCTTGACTTGCCTCTCCACTTTGTGTCTCTAGGTTTCCCGCATCCGACCATCACCTGGTCCAAGCTGCGGGCTCCTCTGCCTTGGAAACACAAGTTGGTGAACAACAGCCTGGTTCTGCCAAATGTGGGCCGCCAAGACTCTGGAGAATACATCTGCAGCGCCAACAACCTCATGGGCGTCAGTGAAGTCACCATCATGCTGGATGTGGAGAGTGAGTGTATTTCAGTGGGTTTTTACCTCCCAAACTGATGTTCTGTCATGTGAAAACATCAACCAGCACTCTTCAAGTCACTCATATCTGACTCTAGTGGTTACTTACGGAGACTCAGGTGAGGAATATCACTTGCATTGGACATTTTGGACATGTGGCGCGTTTCTCTGGGCACGATCCAGCACATAGGCGCCTGAGTGTTGAGGACCCCAGCAGCTGGAGAAGACCAAGGGGGCGCCCATGTTTCACCTGGCTGTGGCAGATCGAAGGCTGCTTTTGAGAGCTGGAGATGGACCAGTTTTTTGCCTGTGTGGTTGTTATCCAGGAACTGGGCCGGTTCCGTGGTGTAGTTGATGTGGCGCCGCGCAGCGCCAGCGGATGCTCCCTGATTTGACATACTTTTTTAAGGTCATAGGAAAACTCTGTTTTTGGGGGGGAGCTATGCTAACGTACAATAATTAGGATGTTATGTTATCGATTGCGTTTAAGCTGAAAAAAATCCTTTAATGAATAATTATTTCAAGCACATGTATCACATTCACACTTTGTTCATACAATGTATAACCACCCTCAAAAAACAACTCAAGGGTATTATTAATTTAATTCTGTGGCATTGGTAGGATTGTTTTTTTCTATCCCTTTAAAAAAGTGCTACTTTGTTCTACAAGCGTCGTACGGGCTAGTGCACGTGCAAAACCTGCATAAACTGTAGCGTTTCCACAACTAATCCAAGATTTATTCATTTTTTCATTGTTAGTACTAATAATGAATCAAAGCACTATGATCCTCATTCATTCACTTGTGTTTTGTTATATTATGTGCCAACACTAGAGGGGGCAAAACAACTGGAACGTTTAGAAACCGTTGGTGGCGTAATGAGGCCTCATTTAGCACAGCAAGTGATGTCTTATGGACTCCGGAACAATGTGTCCAAACACTTGTGTTGCAAAGAAGAATGAATGAACTTTATTGCCATTGTACATACAATGAAATTTGTCCTCTGCATTTTACCCTCCTAATTACAGTTGGATACAATCCAACCGCTGCCCAAAGATTTTGCATAGTTCTGGAAAAGTGTTTTGAGTTTGCGATCACTAATTTGCAGTACTAAAGGAACGTTTTGTTATCATCCCCAGCCACACATTCTATCCACTCTAGAATTCTGGTTTTACTATCCCGTTCTGTTGTATATTTCAGCCCATGTTTTCCCACATAATGGGCACTATGTTTCTCCCTATGGTTGCGACCTTGCTAGCTGACAATCACGTGATGTGAAGATAGGCAGCCGTTTCTAATTTTCCGTAATCCATCCAGCATCCATTAACCATCCAGTAGGTGGCAGACACATCTATGGGATAGTACATAGGCAAAACAGAGTTGTGTTTTCAAATGATCTGGTGAATTAAAGTTCACTATGAACTAATCACTTCATACTCAGTTTGGATAGAATAAAACTCATCTACATTTTTGTTGTCCAAGCAAAACGGAATATTCTTCATAAACATTTTCTCCTGTGTTTTAGCACCTCCTTATGCCACCATTGTGCCTGCGGATTTGGCTGTGCGAGCTGGGGAGGTGATCAGAGTGCAGTGTGTGGCCCACGGCACGCCTCCTCTCACCTACATTTGGACCAAGCTCGACGGAAACCTTCCCTCAAGAACTCAAGTTAGCGAGGGCGATCTCCAAATCAACCTGGCTGCTGCTGAGGATGCTGGGAGCTACAAGTGTGTGGCCAGCAACAAAGTGGGCATAAGCGAGCCGATCGTTCACGTCACAGTCAGATGTGGGTTACGGTGATGATACAGAATTCTGAATTCCTCCACAGGTTCATGTGTGAGTAATGTCTCTGTCATCTCTCTGTAGCTCCCTTGGCGGTGCGCGTTTCACCCCAGGTTGAGGTAAAAGCCCAGGGCAGCGCTGTGGAGTTCACATGTTCAGCAGCAGGGGGTGTAGAAACCGTGATTGAGTGGCTGAAGGAAGGCGGTGCCCTACCACCAAACCACTACATCAAGGACGGGGTGCTCAGGTGACTCAAACGCCAAAGCTACACTGTAAAATAGAACATCAAATTCCTTCAGTTCAATTTCAATTCAGTTTATTTATACAGCACCAAATCACAACATAAGTTGGCCCAAAGTGCTTCACAAGAGTAAGGTCTAACCTTACCCACCCGCTGAGCAAGGGAAAACCGCCTCAGGTGTTTTCTGATAATAGGAATAGTCCAGGCCCTTAGGGATGTTATTGTGCAGGTTTGTCTACAAGTGTGAAATTTGGCACAGATGTAGGCCAGGCCATGCTAAATTCATTTTTGGAGGGCGCCGAAATCGACGATCATTGGAGCTGCCATATTAGAGAAATCCATATGGCCATATTAGAGAAATCCAAGATCGCCGCCAGTCCCTGGGTTCCAGTCATCTTTGTAGACACATCTGTGCCATACCCCCAATGGCTCCCTAAAATCAATTTAATTTGGACAAAATTTGCTTTCAACCACTATATAAGCCTATTTACATTGATTTATGTCAAAACAGAGGGCAGATTTGGATTCTCTGAGGTCAGAAACCTATAAAAAGAACCCTCAATCATAATCCTATGACTTTTGGTTGTGAAGTTATGAGAAAATCAAATGGCAACTGGCAGCTATGTTGGTTCTGTCCAATATGGCCGCCAGTCCAATATGGCGGCTCCGATGATCGTCGACTCTGGCACCCTCCAAAAATGAATTTCGTATGACTTGGCCTACATTTGTGCCAAATTTCACCCTTGTAGACAAATCTGCACAATACCCCCCTAATAACGCCCTAAGGGCCTGGACTAGAAGAAACCTCAAGCAAACCAGACCCAGTGGGGTGACCATCTGCTTTGGTCATACCAACAATAATAGAATAAATGAAAAAAAGCAAAACAAAGAATTGTCACACATGGGTCTAAAAACCATTATCATCCCATAAATGTGACCAAATGTGATGGCTTATGTGTCTCAGGTATGTTTCAGGTATTTGCAAGGTTATTTATCACATAACCCACTGAAATGTTAGGATGCTGTTCATAAGGTTGGTTGTCCACCTCAGTGTAAGTTTTTATATGAAACACGCAGAGCTGTATTTTCCACCCAGCACAAAGTGGTGCACAACGCAAAGGAAGTGTTATGCTTGTATCCACCTGACGCAGTTATGGTTTTTACACCCATGTACTCTAAATCGTGAGTCCACTTGTGCTCATGTTAGTCTGAAACTGACGTGTGGTTAGGCACAGAGCTGGCGTGTTAATTTCGTCTCACAACAGAAAGCGTTCTACACCAAGAAAAACCCGGTTTAACGTTCAGCGCAGTCCGTTCCTGCTGTTTAAATAACACAGTAGTCAGAAAGCCTCACACAGTGGGGCAATATGCGCTACTGTACAGTGATGTGCAGTATTGCATATTGCAACAAAAACACAGACATTAACAATGAAATAATAATAACTAATGGGAAAAAACTATGTATCATATTTTAATGCTGGGTTCCTCCTGCACCGCAGGTGGAGCTGTGTGGTGATTGGGCGGATGTAAGAGGGGGGGCAGTTTTCACAGTTCATCCAAATATGCGTAACAGCTCGCGCTTTGATACAAAAACACATTACAAACAATAATCACACACTCCAACCTTAACGGAAAAAGAAAAACTCACATGTGCGTAAGAGTGCAGGGTGCACCACAGCATAAAACCGAACAGTTTTTACCTTTACGTTAACGGTGCTGCGAGCAGCGCGTCTCACTTGGAACTTGTCCAACCTGATCCTACCATTAATTGCATTAATGCACACTGGTCAGTGAACAATCTTCACACACAGCAGTGAAGGCAGGAGGCGTTGTTTTAACTGTTATACCAGTCAGTACACGTCCAGCTATTTGCCTGCTGTTGCACGTGTGCGTCGTGCGCGCAAAATCGTTTCCTCGTCAGAAAACCTGTCACTTCTCAGTGCGCGCTCTTCATAACAACACAGTAGAACTTGGCACGCTTTGGCTTTAAGGCGATGACGTGTGACACTCTGATTGGTCAAATTCATTGTATGCCCACAACACACCCCTGAATAATGTGGAGGCTAAACCCAGACCCCTTGTGCACACCGCTGTAGTTATTTAATGCTGTCTGAATCACAATGTGAGGGTGGACCCGCCTGGAAAACATTTGCTCCATGCGTTTGTGCCATGCTGTCAAGGTAGGGCCCATAACGTTAAAACTGATGCATTGTTTGTTTAAATGTGTGTTCATTTTTTTCCACCCCCTGTAGGATTGAGAACCTTGAGCAGAGCAATGAAGGTGTTTATATCTGCAGAGCCAGCAGTGTGTATGGTCAGGCCCAGGACACTGCCCGGCTGACCATTCAAGGTCTGTTTGAGTCCTTCCAAATACACTAATATCTAGTTTGCATCGTAAAAATAATTTTTTAATTCTCTTATTTCCAATTCTGTCTTTTGTGTTGTTCTCAGCTCTACCAAAGGTGATGATCAATGTGCGCACATCAGTGCAGACTGTGATGATTGGGAACTCTGTGGAGTTTGAGTGCCACGCTATTGGAGATCCTGAGCCCACGGTCAGGTGGAGTAAAGTTGGCGGGTCTCTGCCGGACCACATCATGGTGAAGGGCGGCATGTTGAGGATCGACCAGGTGACCGAGGACGATGCGGGGCAGTACCGCTGCACCGCCACCAACGACGTGGGTTCGGTGCAGTCCCAGGTGGTCCTTAATGTCCAGTGTGAGTGCACATATATTTCCTTCCACATACATGAGACTTGTGCGCGCACGTTCTCTGACGCGGTGGCGACAGCTGTTTAAATGTGTTTTTGTTTGTTTGTTTGTTTTTTGTAAAGCCCTTCCTCAGATTGCTGCGCTGCCTGAAAGTAAGGAGGTGACAGTTGGGTCTGATGCTGTCTTGCCGTGCATGGCTTCAGGATATCCTGTGCCTCAGATCAAATGGTCGAAGGTAAGAAACATTTCATTGTTCCTGGAAATCATCAACAACATTCTGAGCGTTTAAACAAATGCGATTTCTTTAATTATCACCTGTTTCTCTGCGTCCGCTTCTTTCTCCAGCTTGGAGAAGAGCTTCCTCCGAAGTGTTTCCAGGAAGCTAATGTGCTGACAGTTCCTCGTGTCAACCACGAAGATTCTGGGACATACGTCTGCACCGCATCCAACAAACAGGGCAAAGTGGAAGCCTTTACGACACTCAGAGTTCACGGTTAGTCTGCAGTGGAAGGAAATGAATGAAAAGTGTGAATGTCCAGAGTGACTGCACGTCAAAGTGTCCTTTTAAAAAAAACATCTTTGCATGAAAGTTATAATATGAGAATCATATGAAGCACACGATTTGATAGACAGATTTGATGCGCATAATTGCAAGCAGAGGTTTGTTGGATAAAGTCACTATGCTGTTCACAGCGTCACCGCGAACAACTGCAACAGTGAATGATCTCATTAATATGCAATACCTTTATTGCACCAGAGTGCTGATTCCTGCAGGAGTTTGTAAAATAATCGGTCAATCATTTAGAAATCACCTCCCAAACAAAAATACAAAAACAATTGCAGAGTGATTTTTATCCCACAGTTTTACCTATTTGAGCATGTACTGTATTTATTGTACTGTTCCATTTTCCAACAGCTTCCTTTAAATCTAATAAACTCCTCCTTCACCCAAGGCCTACCTCATCCAAAAAAATCATGTCTGATTGAAGTATCCAGCTGACAAACAAGAATCATTATAATGGGATCCTTGTTTAACTTTGTGATAATGGGGGTTTTTTTCAGAGAGAGTGATGCCGTACTTTGCCCAGGAACCCGTGTCTTACCTCACTCTGCCTTCCATCAAAAATGCCTACAAGACTTTCAGCATCAAGATCAACTTCAGACCTGATAATGTTGATGGTAAGGAAACAGCATATACACTGATACGCTGGTTTTATATGACATGGCAATAGTACCAACAGACATGAATATGTTAAGAGCTATAGCATTTTGGTAGGGTAAGTAAAGCATCAATAAGGATGTGGTGACCTTGTTTAGGATAGAATTTCCTAGTAAACAACACAGTTCATTGGTGGTAAAAATCTGACCTTTGAAACCAATGACATTGACCCAGTTACCCTGACCTTCACCCAAATGACCGAATGATTGACTGTTGGCTGACCTTACCAGGACATTTCTAGAATCCACCTACGTATGTATGCCAAGCTTGGTCCAAATCTGGTTGAAAATCAAATTCCTTGACCTTGACCCCAATGCAGAGCAGATAAGTCAGTAAGATAGCTTGTAAGGCAGGTAACAGAGCAGGTAGATCAGTAAGATAGCTTGTAAGGCAGGTAACAGAGCAGATAGACAGTAAGATAGCTTGTAAGGCAGGTAACAGAGCAGGAAGGTCAATAAGGTAGTTTGTAAGTCAGGTAACAGAGCAGGTAGACAGTAAGGTAGAGTGTAAGGCAGGTAATAGAGCAGGTAGACAGTAAGGTAGTTTGTAAGTCAGGTAATAGAGCAGGTAGACAGTAAGGTAGAGTGTAAGGCAGGTAATAGAGCAGGTAGACAGTAAGGTAGAGTGTAAGGCAGGTAATAGAGCAGGTAGACAGTAAGGTAGAGTGTAAGGCAGGTAATAGAGCAGGTAGGTCAGTGAGGTACTTTGTAAGGCAGGTAACAGAGCAGGAGGCAGGTAACAGAGCAGGAGGCAGGTAACAGAGCAGGTAGGACAGTAAGGTAGTTTGTAAGTCAGATAACTTGTAAGGGGCTGGACTTTATTCAGTCACTGTACTGTAACAAATAGTAAAGAAATAATTGATATTCATGCTTAAACTCCAAGATTTTTTTTTTTTTGAACATCCTGGCTTCTAGGGTGGAGCAGGTAGCTCAGTGGCATAGGAGTTGGACTACCAATATGTATACCTGGGTTTGCTTGTCACTGATGCTACTTGTCTGTGTCCTTGGACAAGACACTTCATCTGCATTGTCCCAGTCCACCCAGCTGTAAATGGGTACTGGCCTTGGCTGGGGAAGTAAGTGGCAATGGACTGGCGCCCCGTCCATGGGGAGTCGAAGACTCCCATCTGCTTCACGGTTTGGTATCCAGGGATAAGCACTGGCACCAATGGGCATCATGGTCTATATAAAACTTACTTCTTCTTGACCCCAATGACCTTTGCTTTTGCCAAAATTAACTCTTTTCATGGCAATTCCAGGGTTGTGAGGAAATCAAAATTTTGACCTTTGACCCCAATGGCATTGACCTTTGCCAAAACAACCCGTTCAAGAAAAGCCGATCTTCATCCCTTCACATACCAAGTTTGTTGAAATTCAGCTAAAGGCCCTGGGATGAGTAGGGGAACAAACAGACAGATGTTGTTCTAATTCTAATATGATTTTGTTGTTACGTCCTGCAGTGTTTTGATGTGTTTTGAGTTTGTGTTGTACCTGTCATATTTTTCTCACTGTCTTCTGTCACTCTCCTTTCACCTCTTCCTCTCACCTACGTGGTGGGAAGGTCTCATATTGTACGCCGGTGAGTCTCAGTGCTTGAGAAACCACATGAACTCAAGTTGGCACAAATGCTTTATGGCTGCATCAGACTTTTCCCATAATGCATCTGGCTCAGAGCTTTTTGAGATGCAAAATGGTGCATGGCCTGTGTTTATATACATGATGAAATCACTTGCAAGAATATTGACAGTGTTTAATGCTGTGCACAACAATACAGTGCTGCACATACTGCACTGTACAAAAGAAAAATTAATGTAATTATTTAATTTATTTTTACATTAAGACAATCAGCTACACAGACTTTTTGAGTTTGCTTTACTTAAGGTCATTAGTTTGGGCAACATAGTGGGGTTTCACCAATTCAAAATGTAATTCAATTTGACTCATAATCTCAAATTCAACATAATTAAAGTAATAAATTATTGACATTTGAAATTGCATATTTGTGAGAATAAAAATGAAACTTAATTCAATCAATCTGCAATACTGTCAAAAATAATTTTTCAAGAAACTTATCATTGTAAACTATAGATTGAACTTGAGATTGTGAGTTGATCTGAATATCAAATTTAAGTTGGTCAAACTTAACTTGCCATTCTAAGATGATCCAACTGATGTTCTTAAGTTGAGTAAACTCAAAAAGTCTATGGTAAACCTGTGTCAAGCAGGCAGTTCTCAAAAACTGAGTGACCGTGCAAGGAGGAGACTAGTGAGGAAAGCCAACAAGACACCCATGACAACTCTGACGAAGTTATAGGCTTCTCTGGCTGTGATTGGAGAAATTGCGCATAGTGCAACTTTTGTCTGTTGCATCACCACTCACAGCTTCAGAGTGAAGTGGAGCAGAGAAGGATTTTCATACAACAAAATAGATCAAATCTAGGCTAGCATCTCCCATGTGCCTTCTGGCAAACTGTAGCTGAACTTTTAAGTATTTTTTTTAAGAAAATCTTCGTCTGCTCCACTCCACCATGATGTTGTGTCACTGGTGATACAAAATGCAAAACTTGCACTATTTCTCCAATCACAGCC
>OMMV01107014.1:0-10756 GCA_900302635.1 Chatrabus melanurus
CCCAAGAATTGTTTGTACCAAATTTCAGAAAAATTCTATGAATGGTTTTTCAGAAAATCATCACACGGCGGCCAACACGTGAATCTTGATGGCATTAGTCCTATTGACAGGACTAAAGCTCAAGATCTTTTCTGCAAAATCTCAACAGACTGTAAATGTTCAACTATTGACATCATGATGTCCCTTCAATAACCTATATAGGCCCTGAAGCCCGCCGGTGCTTATCTCTGGATTCTGTAGCATGAAGCGGATAAGAGTTTATGACTCCCCCTGGATGGGACACCAGTCTGACACAGGTTACTTTCCCAGCAAAGGCCGGTACCCATTTACAGCTGGGTGGACTGAGACAATGCAGATTAAGGACACAGATAGGTAGCATGAGTGGGATTTGAACCCATATCTACATATTGGCAGGCCAGCTCCTTATCCACTGAGCTACCTGCTCTACGAAAACCAGGGGAAACAAAAACATGAAAGGGCTGTCTTACATAGCGGCTGCTTCCGTCATATTCGCAGCGTTCAATCTTGTCCAACGTGGCATCAGAAAAGTAGAGTTTCTCAGCACGATGGTCTATGGCCAGGCCATTCGGAGTTTTAATGTCACTGCCAATGATCACAAGCACGTTGGCTCCATTCAGGGAAGCTCTCATGATACTGGGGGCCTGCTCATTCCAGTTAGTCCAGAACATTATGCTGTAATTCAAAGAAACACAGGACAGGCACAATGATGTACAACGTGAGGTCCTAAAATGTCTTTGTTTAAAAGATACAGTTGACCGATCCAAAATAAATCTGCTTTGTAAGAGAAAATAAATACTATTGGAACTCAGTCTTGTTATAAAACAAAACATGAAATTGCTAAATTAGATACTCACTCCTGACACTCGTCCAGTACAAAGGCTCTTGGGTGGTCTTCCCCAGACATTGTGACCACAGTGTTGCGGTTATAGGCCACAGAGCGGCTCTGGTCCACAGTGTGACGAGTGATGGTGGAGGTTGTGTAACTGGTCCAGTAGAGTGTATCCCAACCACGGTGGTACGCCAAGCCCTCAACTGACCCAACATCTGTGAAACAGAGAAGAGAGGTGGTCCTCAGTAAACATACTAGGCCTATGACAATAAACACTAATGAGAACAAATTATTATTTTTTCTTATTGATGTAACAGGAGCGTCAAGGAGATTTATACAAATCACGAACAACAGTCAGATATTAACAAGATACCCACATTGGTAATACTGATGCTTTTATAAGGCAATGGGAAATAGTAAAGTCAATAATATACGAGTTCGTGACCATTTAAAATGAAATTGGGTGACCCTCGCAAAAGTGTGGGCTAACTCCACCAGTTGGCCAAATCCAAGATGGCACCAATGAAATAGGAAAATAACACTTTGTTACTTCTAGATATCACAATAAGGTGTTCCATATCAGTGAGTACCAAAGTTTTCAATACAAATTTAAGCAATTGTGATACATGCCCATATTAGGAAGTGTATCTTGACCTATTTCTGGACATAAATACACAAGAATAATTTACCTTACTCCCAGAAATGGACAGAAAATCTACTCCTACTCACCCAGAAAAGCCATTCTTACTCACCAAGAGGGCCTTTTTTTGTATACCTAGAAATAACAATGTGGACTTTCCTAATTTCATCTTGGATTATACAGTACTGCACAGATGTTTATTACTTTTTCTGAAATAACTATCTAAAAAAAACAAATCTGTGTCTCGAAATTGTCCACCCCTAAAACCTGTATTTAGACACCAAGAACACCTTATTGTGATATCTGGAAGTGACGAAGTGTTATTTTCCTATTTTCCTGGCCACCTGGTAGAGTTAGCCCACACTTTTGTGATGGTCACCCAATTTCATTTTAAAGAACATCCGCAAATTATGCAAAAACGACCTTCAAGCCTTGGTTCTAGAGAAATTGTCACAAACTCATATATTATTGTCTCAACTAAAAGGCATTCAGGATTCTCTACATCTTCTCAAATGAGTTCAGAAAGGACCACTAACTGTGAGGAAGAGAAGTAGTAAGTCCTACATGGGCCATGAGGCCCACCAGGCCGGTGCTTATCCCCCGATACTGTAGTGTGAAGCGGATAAGAGTCTACGACTCCCTCTGTACGGGATGTCACACCAAATTGGTACCAGGCAAGGCTGGTACCAGGAGTGGACGTTATAAATGGTATATAGTCATAGTCTGTATAAATTTGCTCTATAGTATGGATTTTGACTATACAGCTAAGCAGCAGAGCAGACTTTGACATCATCAGCCTGCTCCAACAAATCATCTATGAAAACGCGAGACATCACGCTGCTTTGTTTTGCAATGAAAAAAAAAATGGCACAAAGTAGTGTACACGACAAAAGACTGGTGGAACGCCTGTTGTATGGAAATGGTTTGAATTTAATAGAATATGATCATTTGCAAACTGTCGAGCAACAGTGGTTGCAATCTTTTCCATCACCTCAAATTAAAACATGTGGTGGAGTATGAGGAATGCAAAAGAATGTGTACACCGCAAACGTCAGATAAGTTGTCGAGTGGAGATGGAAAGTAAAAAGCTAGCTCTGTAAATGAGGTCAGTTTTTATTTTCACTTTGTGCAGTTTTATTTTTATTCTATTTTCATGAAAGTGTTTTTCAAAGATTGAAGTTACTTGAGAAAAGGTTTTGTATATATATATATATTTTTATCTATTGCAGTTTTGCACAATAAATGTTCTTAGAATACCTCTGTACTATGTGAAATATGTTGCATTAATACAGTTTAGAGTACTGTCATAGCTGTCACAGTTCTCATACCAGTGCTTTACCACTTCACAAGCATTTATATTGAAATTTTAAGAAAAATGAATATATGCCATTAGTGCTTCAAATTATACAGCGATATAAATTTTGAGCCATACTTTCCAGCCCTAGCCAGTACCCATTTACAGCTGGGTGGATTGGGAAGATGCCTGGAGCACACATCTGGAACTGAACCCTAAACTATATACTGGTAGTCCAACTCCTAACCCACAGAGCCACCGCCTCTACAGGTGAGGAAGTGGGGTAATTTGCAAAGATAAATAAGAGCGACTTAAAGAGACAAAACTGAGAAATTAAAAGAAATGAAATAGGAGCGGTGCTACACAGAGCAGGGCGTATGCCATGTCTGCAGTCTCTGGAGACAGTTAAAGACTCCATATCGTCCTATTGTTTCATGGCCAGCTGCCAACACATACAAATACAGCTCTCTGGACAATCATTCACGGTGACTTCTGGTTCTGGGAACAAAACTGCCACTGGAACAGCTTGAGTCACTTTAGGGAAACAGGCCAGGGTGAATAAAGTCAGCCATGGGCGGCAAAGATAAAAACTACAAGGTAGCAATATCTGTGGTCATCTATGGTGCCTACCACGATCAGCATCATGGAAAACAAGCCCCTAATGCAGTCTTACAGGCTCCAAGGTGTGCATCCATCTGTTCTGAGTCACAGTAGCAACCTCATTTATGGCCGCCCAACAATAAAACGCCAGACACTCCATGCAACTGTTTGCGCTCTGTTGAATGTCAATATTTGTCCTTTAATAGATATTGAAATGAATGATTCAACATTAATGCACCTTTACGGCAATTTTTAGTGCTAAAAACCTACCTGACCAACTAAACACCATGCAAACGACAATTTTAGTACTGGACAGAGTGACAAAGCAAAGCCAAACATCAAGCCAGAGCAAATGAACTATGAAACAAAGCTGTACTCGGCAATAATGAGCCACAACGTGAGCACGAGCAGCTAATTACTCTGAGAAAAGGATGAATAGTGGATTCAGACCAGCTTTCGATTAGAAGAAAGCACAGCCGTCTCCCCTCCCATTGCAGATACAATATATCTGAGCTAATAGCCACAGTGCAAACAGTGGTAAAAATCTGTTGGGAAGATTGTTGCGACTGAGAATAGTGCCAACAACTGACAAAAGAACGCCGAGAACTGGATATATTCTGGGATTTTTTTTTTTTTAACCAACTTTGAAGATCAGGTTATTTGCTCAGAAGCTCTTCTGAAAATTGAATCCACAGATTACCTGTGAAGAGTTTCCAGTTGGACAAGACGCCTACTGCCGTGGTGACCACTTAGCATCAAGTAGCATTGACTGCTGTTAAAGTGGAATGTCTCTTGGCAGCTAATGGGATGAACTTTTCCACTATTGCCTCATTTCAAGAAATCAATACACCTGCTGACATCTGTCTGGTTTTGACATCAAATGATCTTCCTTGGATTACAAAGGACATGCTGATGCAGCCAAGCCAAGACCAAGTGTCATTTTCAGATTTGTTTCAACTGTAATAAACATTTTAAGGTTTTTTGAAACTATGCCTTAAATTTTTCTACAAAGGGACGTGGCCAATCCAGCAATCTGCTTTGGTTTGGAAAAAGAACTAACAGGAGTGTACCTGCTACTCAAGAGGACACCACCTGACCATCTCTGTGCACTTTAAAATTAATTCAAATGACATAATGATCGACTGTATATTTTTGTAGGTCACATTAACAATTCTTTTGCAGAAAGAGCATTGATTTTAAATATCTGAAGTCGTAAGTAACGTAAGTTTATATACCGTACTCTTCTACATTAGAATGAGAGTACTTGCTTTCTTAACCGTTTCAATACTGAATACAGTACATGGATAACATTTTGGGACATGTGTCCCGTTAGTACAGAAAGGGTTAATGGAGTCTAGTATTAATGCTTGTGATTAATATATTTTTTAGAAATGAATTGGGGGCAAAAGATCTAATATCCCAAACAGTTCATGAAGTTGCTCTGATGTTCAACATTAACAGGCCATTGGATTAAATCCTCAATAGATCTTCATTTTGAGTGCATGGATCTGGGACAACAAGTAAATTACAGTGACCTTGGTCAAACAAACAAGACAGATGAGACTTTGATGATGACCTTGGTACCAGTCATGGATGGAGTCATTCTGGCGAGTGGCCTGGTGGGACAAATCTTGGTCATCATCATCCTTACTGGCAGGAGGAGGAGGGACAGTCAGCCCCCGCATGGTACCGACATCCTGTTGCTGGCTTTGAGTGCTGCAGACCTGCTTCTGCTGTTCTGCCTGCCCTTCCACACCTCCGCCATCAGCCTTGGCTACTGGCCTTTTGGGAATGTCTTGTGCAAGGTCCTCAGCTTCCTTGGTGTGGCCTGCTCAGTTGCCTCAGTCTTCACCCTCGCAGCTTTGGCCGTGACACGCTACTTGACTGTGGTACACCCAAACTGGACTTACCGTTGTAGAAAACACCATCGCCTAAAGCTGTCAGTCGTTCTGCTCTGGGTCCCTGCCTCAGCTTTGGCCTTGCCTCAGTTTGCTTTCCGCAGAGTTAGCGTGTCCAGCGCTGTGTCCTGCTTTGCTTTTTTGTCAACATCCAGCCAGTTTGTCTACAGCCTCGCCCTTTTCTTGTTTGGCTTTGCAATACCCCTGGGCATCATTGTGATGATGTACGCCAAGATCTACTGTTTTCTTCGTCATGCACGCCAGCTTGGCAATGCCCCTCAGCTGGAACGCTACCAGAGACAGGTCACTCACACTTCAGCTCTCCTGGTTGTGGTCTTCACACTCCTCTGGCTGCCATCCTATGGCTTCATGTTCTCCTTAATTGGAGGAACTGTATCAGGATCACCACCGAGCCACCGTACCATTGCCATCATAACCAGACTGCTGGCATCGCTGGCAGCTGTAGTAAACCCTGTTCTCTATGGCTTCATGTCTCAGAAGTTTAGGCAAGAGTTACTGCAGCTGGGGAGAGAGCACTGGGCATGGTGCAAAACCCATCTGATTGGTTGCCCTAACGTTATGGGCAGGGACATGGTGCAGCCCTTTGAGCTGGACACAACTTCAGAGAGAGAACAAAACTGACTAAGGCCACTTAATTACTCCTGAACCTATTATTACTTTTATTATTACATTGCACTTGGCAGACGCTTTTATCCAAAGCGACTTACAGAAGAGAGAACCTAATACCTACATCATTGAATGTCTTCCAATTAAACAAATTCTGGTGTTCAGAATTTGTCAAAACTCAAGTGTCAATAAAATATTAATAAACGCAACCTCATAGAATTCACGTTTTCCTCTCTTTTCTAGCAAGGACTGAGCACTGTGAATTTTGCATGCTACGAAATGCTTCAAGGTTTGTAATACGTGAGGACAACCTTTTCTTGATTCATTTAAGTGAGAGAGAGAGAGAGGGAGAGAGAGAGAGAGTATTTACGTGCAAGTGCAGTTTGTTCAAGTGGGAACTAAAGTGAGAGCACCTGTGCACTCATTCCAGTTGTCCCGCATGGGTCTTTGTGTTGTCAGCATGTGGGATGATGGCTGATGGCTCTTTACAGTGTCAACAAAACGAGGGACAACATTCAACTATTAATGGAGCGGATCAAACAAATGTTACCGTTCACAGCCGAGATATTACCAAATATTCAGAGTGGAGCAAGAGCTTTGTTAGCAGCTCTGGAGTGTTTGTATGTGTCGACCTTGAAGTGAGAACTTGGAAAGAAAATTTATGACAACACCCGATGTTGGAATTCAAACTGGAAAATTAGGACATGGTTTCTGAACCCCAAGCAGTTCTTTATTTTTATATTTGTCCTATTTTCAGATTTGCAGGTTCACAGTACTGTGCGAAAATGTGGTCCCCCCGCCCACCCCCCATCAGTACATCAACAGAAAATCTCATTTGAAAAAACCCAGTATATTTCATGAACTAAACGAATCATTTACCAAGTTATGAATCTCTCTCTCAAGGTTAGCTGCTAGCTAATAAGCTAACGTGTTACAACAGTAAGTTGCTATTGTTGGCAAAACAAGAAAGAGGGAAGAAAACCTTGCGTTTAAAATTATAGTGCTGGTATAGCGCTCCAAAGTCCAAAAATGTTTGAACTTTTTCATCCTTGTGTAATGTATCAATCATCAGGTTGGCGGTAGAATATCAACTTAGTTCGCGTCCGGCGCGCTTGCTAACGGCACCGCTATTCACAAAGCTTCCTACACCGGGGTTATGCTGGTCTTATGCACTGGAAGGACGGCGGTTTTGTAGCAGAGACTCGCTTATGACAGATCATAAATATACAGTACATATAGAAATATTTAAATGAATAACGCTGTGAAAAATTACATGATGTGCCACAGCCAGAAGCAGGCCAACTACATTCACAGAGTTCTAGTCGTGTCTGTCTCAGCTTTTATCAAGAAATGCAGAGCAGCACAGACGTGAGCAGAGAGGATTCCAGCGCCCGCAAGCAGCATAACAGAATGGAGAACAGCAACACTTAACACAATGTTGTAACTTCTTTCTTACATGCTACCTCACAGTCACCTGGAAAATAATTACAACTTTCCACATGATCAGATTTGTAGTGATTTTCCCCTTGCTGTAGTGGTTTTAGCTCATCAGAAAAGTAGGACACTAACGAGGATATTGTGATGGCATCCATTTTTTTCCATAGCAACCGTTTGTGTAGAACCAGCCGAGCGGCTGTGACGTCATCACTTCAGAGCTCTCTATTAATGTGGATGTCAGAACCTTTCTGACGTGGATGTTGTGGGGGTCATTTCTATGTTCCAGGATCCCCTGTGAACCAGGTTCCCCAGATTTATATGGCAAATAATGAGACCATAAAAAGAGTCTATGCTCCCCAGTTCTAGATTCCTTTGTTCCAAGGATCCTATGCTCTCAAGATCCTATGTTTCCTGGACCCAATGTTACCAGGGTGCTCTCTTCCCCAGCTCGAACTAGCACATAATGGAAATCTGAAAAAGAGTTCTGTATTCACATGGGCTATAGTGAGAACTCATCAAAGGGGTCTTCTGCCTCGTCACACCCGTATGGCTCTCAAAAAACACTAATAGGGCTACACTTGAGGGAATTTATCAAATGGTTGCAGAAAAAAAGCACACATATACATCAGAGTTGTTGACATTTTTATAAATAAAATTATTGTGCAAAAAAGGGGGAATGTACGTTTTGTATTTGTGGGTAAATTTGACCATTTTCTTAATTCAACACAAAACATTCAAAAAAAAATTTTTTTTAAACTCAGTGTTTCACCGTATAACTTCAATCCAATTAAATTTTATTAATATAGCATCAAAACAGCTGAACTTTTATCAAGGTGGTTTAGAGAGCCCAGAAGCAAACACCAAACAAACACTAAAGCAGCTATTTTGTTATCCATTCATTACAACAAAAGCTTCATTTTATTTTATTTTGTGATCCAAAGGCCACATAAATTGGTACTGAAAATCATAGCTTTTCAGTGACCTTCAAAACATGTAAAATGACAACCATTGATTTTGTTGTGGTCGCTGTTTTGAAGCCTTTTCCCAAGTTAAAAAAACCCCCTTTGTGTAAACAGAGAATTGAACTTGGGAACTTTTTGGCGATGGGCCAGAGGGTTTCTTTGGCTCACTCAGAGGGCGGAATGCTCATTGTTATTTTTGGGAAGGTCTTTTGACCCATTGAGATGGAAAATTGATGATAGCAATATGGATGTGGGAGCTTTCAGTTTATAAGCTGATATAAGGATGTTTGATAACACTGCAGTGGAATAACTGCTTGAATTTTAAAAATGAGAACCGTTTTAGTCAGATTTTGCATTTGTAGGCTTAATGAATACTCATATCATCCAAATAACATTTCCAGCCAGGTTCTCATGTTCAAATTATGCAGAAAAGTGGTGTCATGTGTCAATAAGCAGTGTGTAGTTAAAGAGTTGTAACAGATTCTGATTTCACCATTTTTGCTTGGGATAGTGTTCAATAGTATGTGATAATACAGTGAAAGCTACTGCTTTGGCATTGCTATCATACATTTTTCATAACTAGGGATAGGGTCCTTCCAAAATATCACAATAAGACATCCTCCCTCCAGGTGAGCCTGAAAGTCCAAAATACAGGTCCTGGCCCATCGCCTATGAGGACCCTGATAACATAGGGCTGTGGGAACATAGAACCCTGGAAACACAGGACCCTGTAACATAGGATCGTACGAACATATGATCCTCGTAACATCGGACCATGGGAACATAGGATACAGGGAACACAGGACCCTGGTAACATAGGGCTGTGAGAACACAGGACCCAGGGAACACAGGACCCTGGTAACATAGGATCATAAGAAAATATGATCCTGGTAACTTGGAACATAGGACCGTGGGGTCATAGCATGCTGGAAACATAGATATGCTCCCATATTGTGTGGCATCTTGGTTTTGACTACGCCATCCTGAACTGAAGCATAGACTGAAACAGGATGACGTGTCCATCAGACACCCAAACTCCTCCTCCTTCTGCAGCGTAGGTGTGCTATTTGGAATTCTGAGCAATGCAGACACTTGCAACTATCAACAAGTGAAATATAATGGGGAAAGTAACAATAACCTCCCCCCTTCAAATGACCTCTTAAGTCACAAACGTGGGCAGACTGGTGTCACAGTCTGTGCTGTTGATCACTACGGATAACTGCTGTAAGAGAGGGAAGTGCATGCACGGTATGAGCACTGCAAAGTGGTGGTGGGGACAGACGTGGAAAGATGAAGAAGGAGGGGTGTGGCTCCCATCTCAAAGGCAGCCCACTGTTCTGCTCAGGGGTTTTTTCTGTCTAGATGCTTTTTTTTTTTTTTAAAGAGTAATGTGACTGTGAGTGATGACTCTACTTACTGTCCACCACAGTCTTTCGGTCTGTGCCGTCGTCATTGATCTGCTGGATATTTCCAAAGTGGATGTCGCTGAAGAAGATGCGGTTGGCTCCCTTTCCTCCGCCTCCGTGGTAATCAAAGGTGAGGGCTATGACGTTTTTCATGTGGTCGGGGTCTTCAAAGGGTTTGATTGGTGCATTCAGGTTCGTCTCATCGGATAGGTGGACGCTCTTCAGAATGGTACGCTCCGAGTACAGCAGGTATCCATCATAGTCACGGCAGCTGCGGTTGTCCTCAGCCAGCATGCCATGAGCACATGCGCAGGTGCGTGCACTGTTACCACGGTAAAGACACAGCTGTTCACAGCCACCATTGTTGTTTTTGCAGACGTTCGTGCCTACGGAGAGTGTGACATATACTTGTTGTTAAACTAATAAGGAGCCTGGTTAAACAACGCTGTGATATTTCATCAATCCCTGTGGGTGTTGAAAATTTTTAACATCGTATGCAAGAAGGATTGTTGTGGAAAATGTGTGAAATGTGATAGAACCCATTGCAGTGTGTGTGTGTGTGTGTGTGTGTGTGTGTGTGTGTGTGATCTGCTACCTTGTTGCCTGGCTCTGTTGAAGACCTTGATGTCTTTGAGCTGCACCCCGATGCCCGTCCTGAGCTGGACAGCATCTGTGGCATTATCTTTGTTGCCTCTTTTGATGGAGCCATTGGCATGTGTCCTACACAAAAGGCAACAACACTGTCTGTCAGTTCACAGTCGTGCAAATCTTGCACACGATTCCAAAAGGTGTCATACATTATATAGTTAGAGCTACATCTATTTGGACAGAGACCACACAGTTTTTTAACAGGCCAAAAATAATTGGACAATTACCATGCTGTTGTGAATGGTGAAGTACCAGAAAAAAAAATGTTGCTCCCTGCACAGTCTCTCCAACCACAGCCGCTGAAGCTTGTAACGCCTTCAGTGTTCAAACGCTAACCTCCTTCGTGCACGGTCATTCAGTTCTTGGAGTTTTTGAAGCTGACTAGTTCTATGCT
>OMMV01107016.1:0-12394 GCA_900302635.1 Chatrabus melanurus
TGTCGCAGGTCCAACACAAACACATTCACAGTATCACTCACACCTACGGTCAATTTAGAGTCACCAATTCACCTAATCTGCATGTCTTTTGAAGTGGGAGGAAGCCGGAGCACCCGGAGGGAACCCACGCAAACACGGGGAGAACATGCAACCTCTACACAGAAAGGAACCAGGTCGGAAGAGAACCTGGGACCTTCTCGCTGTGAGGCAACAGTGCTAACCTCTAAGCCACCGTGCTGCCCCTACACCACCACAATGGAGATGAAATGAAACAATCAACATGTGATTGTAGTGTAGACATTCAGCTTTAATTCAAAGGCTTTAACCAAAATATCTGATTAATCATTTAAGAATTACAGCCATTTTTATACACAGTCCCTCCATTTTCACAGGCCATAAGTAAATAGTCAAACTAACATAATTAAATAAATTAAATTACCATTAAATCATCACTTTTACAGCTGGTTTTCTTTAGACAAGTCAGGGGATGGATACATGAACATTTCTAAGTCACTGAATATGTCTTGGACTTTATTTGCTTCAATCATTAAGAAATACAAACAATACGGTACTGTATGGTAAGGCTGTCTGGAGTAGGCACCTCTCGAAAACTGAGTGACTGTACAAGGAGGAAACTTGTGAGGGAAACCATCAAGGCACTCATAACAACTACGAAGGAGGTATAGGCTTCTTTGGCTGTGACTGGAGAAACTGAGCATAGTGCAAATTTTGTTTTGTTGCACCACAAGTTTCACAGCTTCACGGTGGTGTGAAACAGAAAAGGATTTTGATATAAGAAAACAGAACAAATCTTTGCGAGAGCCTCCCATGTGACTTTTGGCAAACTGTAGGTGAAATTTCACATCTTCTTTTTAAGAAAATTCTGAAATAAAAGGTCCACGTTTTTAGGATGCTAGTGTTTCCTGTCTTACTGTATGGTTGTGAGACTTGGACACTAACCAGTGACCTAAGGTGAGGACTAGATGTCGTTGGAACTAGGTCTCTTTGGAGGATCCTTGGGTACTGTTGGAATGTCTTTGTGTCAAATGGCATACCAATTGCATTGTGAGGGAACCTCAGCTACATCATTATGGCCATGTGGCGTGTTTCTCTTTGCATGAACTAGCATGTAGGTGCCTCAATGAAGGAGGACTCCATCAACTGGAAAAGGTCAAGAGGATGCCTATGTTTCACCTGGTTGTGGTAGGTAGACAACTACTTTCAGAAAGTGGGGATGGACTGGGTGTCTTCCTGGTTCCATCGTGTGGTTAATGCAGTGACGCAGGCACCAGTGAATGTTCCTCAACCTGACCTGGCTGCAACAAGTTATTATGTTTAACATTCAGTCTATACAAAAGTCACAAACGTATATGTCTAGACTTTCCCAGATCCAAAAGAATTATCTTCAAATGTCCTATTTTGTTTGACCAAAAGTCTGAAGTCAACTGTAACAAATTTACAGAAATATATAACAAAAAAAATCATGAGGCTGGAACAAGAGAATGAACAAGTAAATGCTAGTCAATGTATTTTTCTTATCAGTAAACCATTTGTGCAGTATTTTAAACAATAACAACATCGCAGAAACAAGTATAATTGTAAAGATATCTAAAGTTTTAATTATTTATAGAACTTGGGAATTTGTGATACACCCACTTGCACATGGGGATTTATTAAATAAATATAAAAGCAAACTGTTGAATATTTCTGAGCGAATTAGGGATGACAGTATAACTAAAATAATTATTACAGTATAATTTGAAATATGTGGAAGGAGACTACTGTGCAGTGTGTACAGAAATGAGAATAGAGAGTAAATAGAAACATAACAAGTGCAGGCACACTCATAAACTACGCTACAACTAAATTGCTTCCACCCTCTGTGGTCTCAATATGCGATTTAAAGGAGCCTGGCAGTAGCAATATTCCTCTGATATGGTGTTTAGTTTTAATAGGAACCCTCAGCTCAAATATGAGCTGACAAACACAGCAAGACAAACACAGTCTCTCTCCGGCAATGAAATATACACTATCAAATAGACCTGTACCTTTTTGAATCCGCCATGTGGGTGAAACTAAAGCGCAGAACAAACAGCATTCTGATATGGCTTTGAGGGTGATAACGGCGTCTGACAGGGCGGCGAGAGCGGGCTTTGGGCTCGGTGCGAAAACACAACCTGTGATTGACATGATTCCCTGGCCTTAGAGAAGTTTACCTTTTAATAAGAGCTCACAGAGGCCCTCTCAACCACCAGGCCGGGCTCTCGCAGACAGCAGGCGACAGCTGGGGAAGTATGTATGTGTGTGTGCGTGTATTTATCTGTGCACATGCATGGATGTGCACGTGTCTCCATGCCCACTTGCAGCAGATTTCAATCAAGGATTTCAGTCCTGCCCAAATATCCCTTCTCTTTTGGGCCGAGTTGTTTGAAGAAAATGAGTGGATTCAGGATCAAGAGCCTTTCTGGAGGAATTTAAGTCTGTTTGAGGATTATGACTTCTTCATCCTGTACAAAGCCCGCAGAGAGAGCTATATGCTAGCCCTCGGAGGCCGAGCTTACCGATGCATTCCAGACAGCGATATCGAAGTGATAAAACCCGGGCAAGACACAGCAGTCTTTGGCTACAGATCTTCAAAATAAATAGGGAAGTTGAAAACTTTTCAGTTCTCTGGAAGCACAGTTCTGTTATGGTATTATAATGTGCAGCTTTAGAAAATGCCACGCATTCAGATCCAGCAACAAAAGGATGCATAAGAGAGTGGCAAGTGACATTTCTTTCCTCTGTGTGGAAGAGAGGATATTAATATTTAATTGATATGTTTAATTAATGATGAGCAGTACAAGATGGATGGAAGATTTAATTGGAAAATTCAAGGGGTCATATTGTGTGTAATCACACTTAAATACGATTGGAGTTTCATGTTAAACATCCTCAAAGTCCCACAATTCTTTGTTTGTACATGTAGAAACTCCCCCGCTAGAAGCAAAAGTTATGCTGCATTTCATTTACCTTGGAAGTCGTACGTCACAACGTCACACCCGAGGTAAATGCGCCTCCAAGATTTTGGAGTATAGAGCGCGCTGCAAAAAATATGCGGTCCACCAAAGAGACCTCATGGAAGAAAACAGATTGCGCAGATGTCACGTTTTAATTTACTTCTCAATTTGTAGCACGGTGTAGCCAGTCATTGTTGTTAGCAACATCTACCAAGTTAGCCAATATTGGCGGCACCAGTTGATAAACAACACATTACACGGTATTTCGTGCATAAAAATATCATGGCATCATGTGAACTCGGGGTATGTGAGGTTCAAACAAGTTGATGAGTTGGAATTCTGACTTCAGGGGGCATTTCTGGGGGGCGTAACTGAGAAATTCCCACCTCCGAATACAAATGGTACGCACCATTGCGCCTGAAACAGCTCGTTGTTGACTTCTGTGACATATGTCACGCTGCACTCACGTGTGACACGCCCACACAACGTGGGAGAGAAATGTAGAGACACCCACTCCTCAATGGAAAGGGGCCGTGACAAGCTGCAGTTCCTTTCCATTTGAAGCAGCAGGCACAGAAACAGGTTGTTTTTGAAAATAAGGTGCTTTCGGGGCTGCTGTAAACTTTAATCATCTGTTTTTAAGACAGCTGAAAAGGTATATAATATGACCCCTTTAAAAGGTGGATTCATTCAAGATTTTACTGTACAAATGAATAAAATTTCTTTAAAAAAAAGAAAATTCAATTTAATGTTGACATAAATGGATGAATTCACAAAAATAATACTACAAACTTTAAACAAGAGGGAACATCCTCTTTTCATTACTTTTTCTATGTACTAGTTGGACGTACTTTTTCTTTCTAACTTACGTGTCCCTGTGTCCATACTGTGCTCTGATTGGCTACAGCCTGTCATTGTATGAACACTCAAAATAATGAATGAGATGGCCTGTTCATTTTATATTAACCTTTTGTTTTCAGTTTACTTAAAATACTCTGTCATTGTTAAGTTAAAATATTTTTTCTTATAATATAAGTTCGTGTAGTTAGATGAACTTAATATTTTTGCTTTTAACTGTCCAACCTAATACAATTTTTGAAGCCTGTTGATAAAATAGATTTAATTAAAGTTATTAAAATGTAAAAATTTGAGTGTGGCAATGGGCTGAGTGAAGCAGAGGGTTTGATTACACTGAAAAAAAGAGAAAACCTAAAGAAATTGCTTCAAATGGTGACACTCAAATTAATTAAGTTTATCTAAATTAAGTTAACAAGTTGGCATAATTATTACCTGCTAAATTCATTTGGATCATCCTAATTCATTTGAGTGTCACCAATTGAAGCACTTTTTAAAGTTGCTTCAACAATTCTCATTTTTAGTGTCGTACATTTTTATTTTTAAATGTCCACGACTTGTTTTAGACCCATTTTCAGCGCCCGACTGGTTCCAACCTAAAGCATCCGAAAGTGTTGCTAACAAAGCATCAGTGCAAAGCTGCCATGCTTAATGTCAATCTGAACTTTTTGAAATGTGTTTTTGTAAATACAACAAATTTCTAAAGCCACACATCCTTGAATGTGACTTATAAATTACAATTACTACCCCAACACACCTGCTGCCTGGTCCGATCTACATCTTCCGATTTAAACAAGGCTTCTTGTAGTTGCACTGACAAAAGAGAATTGTTGGACCAACATAATAAAGTGCTTCAACTGGTAACACTCAAATTAATTAGGTTGATCCAAATTATGGTAACTTAACAAGTAATATTTACATCAATTTAACTTAATTTAGACCAACTTACTTAATTTGAGTGTTACCAACTAAAGCAATTTAATTAGGTTTTCTCTTGTTTCAGTATGTAACAACATGCCTGATCTGTTTCTAAGTGATGTCATCACTATTATAGCCTTCATTTAAAAGCAGAAATCCAAGTGATGGCCAAACTTCATTAATTATACAGCTATGGAATGACCAGCATCAGCAGAGGACCCCCGCTCAAATCTGTCATTATTTACCCTGTTTACAGCACCAGCCTGGAAGCAAACCAAGAAATCAATAGAAAATGAGGACAAATTACTATAACTGCCAATATTTAAGACAGCTTAGATAAAGGGCTTTCAGACTGTAATAGATTCTTTCCATTTACCGTAAGATTATCGAGTAGAGGGTTTGTCAATTGCTGATAAAACAATTAGTTAGTTGTTGATAAAGCAATTTAGTATCATTAAACCTCTAAATATAACAAATGGAGATTGCACAACAAATAAGATTAACATCTGTCAATTATGTCATTTATTGCACACGCTTGTGGCAGGTTTTTAAATTCCTGTTTGTCATTAACTTTCAGTGGTCAGGTTCAGCACATTTTTCGCACCCTACCTTCAGAGACATTTAATCTGCAGCAAAATCCACCATGTAAACCCTGCATTCTTGCTCTAAGTGGATTTGTAATGTTTTTAAGCAAGAAACCTTCGAACTCACACCTGGCCCAATCAATTATGTGCATTTAAGCTTTTCTGAGCTTGTGTGAAACCTCAACAACACTCTAAAAAATGTTTAATGGGATTAGTGTGTATAGCTTCATTTGAAGAGCCTTTTACATGTACACATTTCAGTAAGTTAATAATTTCTTACAAGATGTTGGTGCAAAATTGTTCATGGTTTAAAAAAACAGTTGGACATAGGTTGACAATGGTTTTAAAATAAACAGTTTCATGATAAAACTGGAATTGCTACATGTAATTTATTCTGACTTAAGTGAATGGAAGTAAAATAAAGAGGTTTGAATTAATTAGTTAGAATTAGAACTTAAATTTCATAATTTGGCTACTAATTAACACCAAAATGTTTACATTGATTCAATTTAATTAACCTTGTAGCGGACAAAGCAAATCAAGTATATTAAAGTACTTAACTAAATGCTTTACTAAACTTGAGTTAGTCTTACTAGAAATGTCTCATGGCATTTATTCAGTAGTGGCTGAGTTGGAATAACTTAAAAAGATCCATGCAAATTGTTCTGTTAATTTTTTTAAGTTAGGCCAATGTATTTTATACAGTGAGTGTTCATACAGTGAGTATTATACAGAGCGAAGGAATGATATCACCGACAATCTGATCATGAAAGTAAGTTAGTAATTGAACAATGATAAGATGAAGGATTACTACAAGAGATGTTGTGTTGTTCGACAGTTTTCCACTGCAGCTCTTTAACATGCGGCTGCAGCCTGAAGTCCGTCAGCTTTGTTGAGAAGGTTACAGGCTTTTCTTTGACCCTCACAGCTGCGCAACTCTTGGAACTTCAGAACCGCAGTTCTTTACACTTATATCTTTTGTTCTTGCTCAAGCGCGCCCACCAGCCCTCCATATGAAACGCAGAGCGAGGTGAACATCCATAGCAAAAAGGTGCCGTGAACGAGCGGGAGAGGGGAAGTCGCATCTCCTGCGGACGGCCGCAGCAGGGAGGGACTAACTATAGCCACATCAATGACTAACTCTCACAGCAAGGCCACCTCTCTTCACTTTGAAAAGAAAATAAATTAAACAACAAAGGGGGACACTGACATTCACTGCCTTTCAGTTTATTGCACCAAATAACTGCTTGTAGTGTTCGTCCGCCACAGCATCATTGTTGGGTTCAGTAACCAGTAAGACAACAGTAAAACGAAGAAGCATCCTCAGAGCTATGTTTGCACCACAGCACGAATAATGGTCGCTGTACGGATTTCTGGAAAAAACTTTCTTCATCTAAAGTCCTAATATGGTCATTTTGACACAGGAGGAGACCCATCTCTGTACTTCTTCATGCATTACACACACAATCAATAATGGAAAAATATACACTGCGAAAGGCCTTTGTCGCATTGCCTACAAGCGGCATTGATAAATGATTTTGTGCCAGTTATGACAGCAAGGTGCATACAGTGAAGAGAGTGGAAGGCCTTTTTAATAGTGCAAGGAGAGAATTAAATCAAACCCAGGAGGGCCTCCACTGGAAAGGAGAGACGCTGCATCTCGATGCTCTAAATCACAGCTCTACTTAAGCCCAGCCCTCTCTTTGGCCATTTTTCTACATTATCAGAGGAAACCTGTCACTGCTGTCTATAGGAAAGTTTACAAATCATGATTTATCAGAGAGAGGATCTCTAAACACCTGTGTGAGAAAATAAGCATCCCCTGCATTATTATTTATAAAGCCAAAAGTCTTTTTTCCTCTTCCTTTAAGTTGAGAAAGTACATGAAATATTGCAATTTTTATTTGTTTCCACTCATAGACACTTAAAATCATAATATTTTTAACTGTAGTGCAGCGAGTAATCATATATTATGGGTGCCATCTTCTACCAGATCTCTAACTATTCAAGATCAACTGTGCAAAAACTTCTTTAAAAAATATAGCAAACTAGGTCTAATACGCTCTAAGAAATAAAATGCTATATTTACTTAACTTAGATATGTTAATCTGACCTACAAAACATGGTTGTTTAAATGCAAAAAGCTAATTTTATTATGTTTCACATTTAATCAACCAAATTTTGTGGGACTGGTTGACAAAGCTAGATTAAGTAAAAATAGCATTTCATTTTTCAGAGTGATGGTCACAGTAGAGCAGGTTCTTCATTAATGAAGGGGTTGGTAGGTTCAATCTGCCATTGCTCACGAGGGTCAAAGTTCCCTTTGGAAAACACTAAACTCCAAAACTCAACCTCTGCGTGCATTGCCACAACACATTAACTCCAAATGAACATTGGAAAAAATGTAAAGAATGAATAATAAAGCAATTATGCTGCAAAAATAACAAGAGGCCTCAAAATATCAATTAATTTATGATAAAGAGTGAATTAAAGACTAAACACAATAAACGTCTCATGCAACTACCCTTTACATTTACAACGGAATTCTTTTAGTTGAACTATCTCTATTTTACAAGAACACCATATTGATCAATTCGTCATTGATTATTCACCAGTGTTTGTTGTCTTAGTGGAATCATGGATTGGACCATAAACCTACCAAGTAATCAGGTTTTTCTTTATCTGAAAAGGTGCCTTACTTTGTTTAATACAAAATTTTAAAATATATTTTAAAAAACAGGGAAAATTCACTGTGGTATTTGATTTCATAAATTCTTCTATATAGTTTAGAGATAGTAAATGGGGCGAGACATGCAGCAAAGGTCACGCAGGTTGAGATTTGAACCGGCGCATACTGCATCTTGCACCATTCGGTAAGCAAACCGCCTCACCAGTCAGAGCTCAAGCAGTTAAAATTCAGTCCAAGCACTGATACAATCATAGAACTACAAACGAAGTCTACAGACATAAGTAAGCACTCTACTGAGTGCCACTGTAGTTACTCTTATTATATAGCGATTCCACACAGTGTGAGTGATGCCAGATCCAAATATATATAATTAATAAACCAATATGCACAATCCTATTTTTTAAGGTATTTGCTGTTGTTTTGGAGGTGGCAAAGGCAAATATTTTCACAATTTTCAAAACATGATTGTTAACTCCTGTATAAGCATCTGGATCATCCCTTGGAACAAACAAACCAAGACCAAAGCATAATCGTTAGTGGTGGATGTTTCTTTCATAAGTCCTCCTGAGCAATACAGAACACAGCTCCTTATTATCCGAGGGTGGAGGAAGAAAAAAAAAACAAAAAAAAAAACTGAGGCTTAAAAAGGAGCGAAAAGTTTCCAAAGGTCAAAAATTAATCAAACTCATTACCTGTGGTAGAGAAGGATCCTGGCGGCTGCTAACTCGTTTAGCAGATTTTTAACCTTTTTTTCCCCCCAAATAGCTGGAGATTCCCAAAGGAGAAGATGTCCATGACTCCTCATTTAGAACAGGAGAAGTGAAACATTAACGATCCTCCTATTGGCCTGCTGGAGACACAAACCTCACAGATTAACAAGAAATATGCAAACACTTAACGATAATATTTACCTAGATGGACATTACTCTGTTATACAATACTGAAATAAATAGTGTCTTTCTTAAATTTGAAATCTGATGCCTTTCTGCCCCAGTTTCTGTCTGTGTTCTACAAACAGGCTGGAAAGACCAGCAAGGGAAAGAAAATCCTTCTTACCGGCCACCAAGGCCACTCATTCCTGCCTTATCCAGGAAAGACTGCAGAAGGAAGCAACGGCATCAACTGCACGAGGAGAAGAAGTGAACTCTAGTCCACTGTCTTTGTTCATAAAACTGAACTTTCTCCAAAGGACATTCTTATAACAAAGGCAGGAGAGGGACTTGGAAAATAGAGTTTAATATAAAATATGCTATATCAAAGAAAATCATTACTGCCAGTATTTGGGAAAAAAATATGTAAATGGTAACAGCATAAAAATAAATGTTTCTAAAAGATATTAAAACCAAGCATTTTATTTTGACTAAAATTCTGCTGACTATAGAAGTGTCACATCAAATATGCAGAGAGAAAAGTTTTCTAAAACCCTGAGCAAATGCATTGGGTTTAACTGAAAACAATGACAGAAATGTCCACCGTTAAATGCATTTTTCAATTTTTATTATTTTTTAATGTATTTAAATTTTGCAGTCTTGTACAGTGATATTTTTAATATTGAAAGTAAAATCTGTGCAAACTGCCTACGCCCAGGGAAAAAGGGTAATTCCTCACGCACAAACAGCTTTGAGCCTAATTTGATCTGATTTGGGTTGTTTACAGCTTAAAATGTGCTGTTTTACTCACACGGTAAAATTTCAGCATCCTGCATCGATACGTTGCAAACTGGTTTTTAAATGTATATCTAAATATTGAATTTTACAATTCACATTTTACAAATAAAAGGGATCTCACATGCACAAATAAATAAAAAAAAAATTTAACAGATTAGGCTTTTAAATTAATACATAAAGTATAAATTCTGTCATATTTTCCTCATAAGAGAGAAGAGGAGAAAGTGTTAATGCTTAAAGGGAAGTCCAGGCTGTAAATGTGCACAATATTCCACATTATATACATGTCATTTCAGAGTGCACTCCAAGTGACACGGTGTCAAATCTGTGTGACAGATTTGGGTGAACGCTGGTGAAGCCCTGCGTGGGGAGAGCGGCTTCGGGCTGACTCCTACAAGATCTCCAGCAGGCAGAAAGGAGCCCCGCTCACTGCAGCCCACCAACAATGACAGCCAGGCAATCAGCTCACACCATTGCCATCTTCTGACTGCAGTCACACACGACTCTTTGTGGCAGCTTTCTGGGCCCGTACCAAAGTGAGACACACTGAGAGCGGGAACAAAGTAAATGTGAAGATATCATAAATGTCTATGACGCAAAACCTGAGAGATATAATGATAGGAATGTGTAATTTGCAAAACAATTTGAAGTTGTTGACAGAGCTATAAGTTGGCGTATGGACCTCATGTGCAGGTTTCATGTTTGCAGCACATGATGCATTTTTAATGGAATGTCTCCCTCTTTTGGCTGACAACGCCCAGTCAAATCAAGAAAACAAATCAAGAAGTCAAATTTGATGATGATTTTGATGCCAAATACCTTCAGCTGCATTTTAATTAAGTTCATTTGAATTTTAATTAACTGTTCAAGTCTTTTCATGTTCTTGTGTATTTTAAAATTTTTATGTTGTGAGGCTGAATTACAAAGATCTTTGGTGTGGCATGACATTACTGTGGCACAAGGACATTTATGTGATAAGTTCTGTTTGCTCACTTGTTTTATGTTTTATTTTTTTAAAAAAGAAAGAAAAAGTTATATCACTGAGACCCCAGGCAAAGGGATTTTATTCTGAAATCTGGAGTATCCCTGACATCTAGTGGGCAAAAATCAGGATTGCTCCCTCTAACGTCACACTGTGTTAAACCTTTATTAACCTCAAAGCTCACGTGTAAACGCCTAAAAAATTAATTCAAAATTTATAACTTAATTAAACATGCTGGCTCGGTAGTACAAGCACAGTAGAGCAGTAGAAGTACTACAGTTAGTTTAACACACTTAAAACCAGCTGTTTTAGAATTACCCAAAGTACCCCATCATGCAAATTGTATTGTAAGCTTTCCTAAATTTCATAATGCCAACACTTGATCCATATTGCTTCAAAATGTTCCATGGTAACCCTAACTTGGCTTGGCCAAATTGGCTAATCTGTTTTTTTAGCAAAGCCCTGTGATGGACTGGCGACCTGTCCAGGGTGTACCTCCCCTTGTGCCCAGTGACAGCTGGGATAGGCTTCAGCACCCCCGTGACCCTTAATTGGAATAAGCGGGTTCAGAAAATGAATGAATGAATTTTTTTTTTTAGCAAACTTGTATGTAACAGATGGGGGTAACAACATAACCATCTTGGAGGAGGTCAGAAGAACCATAAGCAGCAGGCACTTGAGACATTTCAGCACTTTGTGAAACCTATAGACAAGTGTAGGCCATTCTATCCACACACTGTGCAGGGAATTGTGTTTTTAGTGCTGAACAAATGCTAATATTTTAGCAGAGAAAATAACAGGAACTTGAAAAGATCCAATGCAATCTAATCCAACATCACTGCAAAGTAATCCTTCGAAATGACGAGACAGCGGTCTCTGACAGTCAATAAAATCTGACATGTACTGTACATGTATTGACGTCCTTACGGCCAAAGTGAGCAGACTACAGAAAGAGAGTATTGTAATTCCTTATGCGTTTCTGTTTTGTTTTTTTTGTTCTTGTTGATCCACCCACAACATCTCAAACAGATATCGACAGGGGAGAGTTATTGCCTCAAGTGGAGGAGTTCAAGTATCTCGGGGTCTTGTTCACGAGTGAGGGTAAGATGGAGCGTGAGATCGACAGATGGATTGGGGCTGCGTCTGTTGTACCGGACCATTGTGGTGAAGAAAGAGCTGAGCCAGAAGGTGAGGCTCTCAATTTAGCAGTCGTTTTACGCTATCCTATCCTATCCTCAGCTATATTTATGAGACTTTGGTAATAACCAAAAGAACAATGCTGCAGATACAAGCGGTGTGAATGAGGATGCTCTGTCAAAGTATCCGGACTTACACTCAGGGACAGGGTGAGAAGCTCGAATATCTGGAAGGGACTCAGAGTAGAGCCGCTGCTCCTTTGTATCGAAAGGAGCCAGTTCAGGTGTTTCGGGCATCTGGTGAGGATGGTCGTCTCCCTAGGGAGGTCTTCCAGGCATGTCCAACTAGGAGGAGGCCCCGGGGAAGACCCAGAACACGCTGGAGGGATTATATTTCCCAGGTGGCTTGGGAACGCTTTGGGATCCCCCAGGAAGAGTTACAGTTTTTGGCCGAGGAGAGGGAAGTGTGGGCTGAGCTGCTCGGTCTGCTGCCACCACGACCCGGACCCGGATAAGCGATAGAAAATGATGATATTGACATAGAGCCTGAAGCATGCGGTAGCT
>OMMV01107049.1:0-14946 GCA_900302635.1 Chatrabus melanurus
GCTATCCCTAAATTGCCCCTGTCCCAACCTTTTTTGGAATGTGTTGCAGCCCTGAAATGTAGGAATGGATGTATATTAACAAATGAAATGAAGTTGATCACACATAACATGAAATACATTGGGTTCATACTGTCTGGAATGAAATAGAAGTCAAAGTAAATGTAAGAATTACTGCATTGGTTAAATTTTTATTTATTTATTTTGCATTTTCCATACTGTCTCAACTTTTTTTGATTTGAGGTTATAGTAAGTCTGCTTACATAGGCTGACATTCTGGGTTTGTTCTGGGTTGTTTTGGTGTGAACTAAACAAGGGATTTAAGAACATGTCTTACTCACAAGCAAAAGCTGTATCATGATGAAATATTGAAGTAATCTGAGTGTGGGTCAAACTGAAAGTGGAAATTCATGTGGCCTTGTTCTTCATCGCTCTATATTTGAGATGTCAGAATCAGGAAGACATGCTTCACTATTACACGATCAACATCTCTTTATCTCCACCAGACAAAACTGTTTATTGCACATCACTGTGAGGACCACAGCGCTGCACGCTGTCCTCACGTTCTCCATCTTCATCCTACTACATCAAACTATCACTAGCCATAGCTTTATGAAGTGCAGTGTATGTGCACGATGGCTGCGTGGACACAAGGAACTATTTTATTGATTAGTGATGTCACTAATCAATAAAATAAAATATTTGGTCACTTTAACAGACCAAATTCAAAACTGATTTTCAAAACAGCAACCTATGATGAAATTTTGCTTTCCAATGTGCTACTGAAGTACATCAGCAAAGTACTTTCATCTTTTACCATCACTGTTCAGGGTATTTTAAAGTACATGTAGCAACACTGATGATTCACCAGTGACCAGTTCAAGGTTTTTATTTTGTTTGTTTTTTTGTTTTGTTTTAGTTTCAATAGTATCTTGCTTTAAATGCAAATGAGCACCTTTGCCCTTTGCGACACACCCACTGAACCGTTCTGTGCTTTGCAACATGCTCACAAGTTCAGTAAGCGAGAGAAAGTCAGCAGCAGCTTCTTTCCATTTAAAGCAGATCACATGCATGCATGTACCTGACACCATTTTCCATGCATGGATGTGCTCTGTTGTACAATCAGATTGTTGGCGCACTGATGGCTGAGAAGTTAAGGCACCTGCCAAATGCTGCAAGAAAATACACTTGGAGCGTTAAAGTTTTATATGGCACAGTTTTTCCAGATAGCCTTCCCGGTGCATCTTAGGTACTTAGATGATTCTTGCTTGGTCCTTGTAACCCAACCCATTTGTGTGTCCTTAGGGTGGAAGCTGGCATTCTCAGAAACATAAAAATGGGGTTCATTTAGAATATATTAGCTCAGTGTCTATGGGGCATTTTTGGATGCAAAATTCAATATTTCTTTTTAAGATATCTGGTGATCTATATTGGCTTGCTGAAAATGAATATAAGACCTGTTGAAGGCTGGGAGTTTTTTTTGTTTGTTTGGTCTTTTTAACACCTCCACATCCTTGTTTGTATGTATTACTCTATTATGAGTCACATTACACACATCACATGAGTCACTATGAAGAATTTATATAATTTTTAATATTGCAGCAGACTGTTGGTGCCCCCTCCCTACACAAAATTTTAAGACTAACAGCGATATCAGTCAGTTCAATGACTGTACGTGTGCGTTCATGCATGTGCAGAGTGTGACTGGCAGTGTTGGGCACAGTTCAGCCAATCAGCTAACAGCTAATTATTACCACTTACCAGGGCATTTCCCAGAGGGTAGCGTTACTTTGCATGGACGCTGGTACTCTATAACGGCTCACTAAAGGCGGGCCATTAATGTCATTATCCTTCCAATACTTTGGTATGCTCTGGAACGGAGTGTTTTAAAAAAAAACAAAACCGTGATCTAGCATAGTATACAATGTGGCTGTACCCCGTTCAGCAGCAGCACCCTCCACGACTGCTTGATGGAATCAATCTGGTTACAAAAACACGGTTTTTAGATTTAAGTGTTTTTTTTCTCTCCAACTTTTACAAAATATAAGAGGAAAAAATGCTAAACATATTAGATTGATACAGAAATACAGATGTCTGGGAGCGTATTCTCCCATCTTGGATTATTTTTTTCAAGCAACCAACAAACGTACGTCACGCTGCCGTCACTTGGATTGACAGTCGCCGTGTCGCATCGCTCAGGTGGGTTCACCCCTTAAGTGATAATAACGATCATTTTGGGACAGTATGGGTCGGCAAGCCTCGGGCTGCTAATGCAATGGCGGGCTGCTAACCATAGATGGAGGGCACATAATCAACCTTAGCACCCTCCAAAATCACGTTATTATATAATTATCAAATCGGACTTTTTCATTAGCAAATTAGTTTTTCAGCTGACTTTAAAAAACATTAGTGGACCAATTAGCTTCCCCTAAATTGAATTCCGTTAATTTTAAGTCAGCAAACATTTTTTTTTTGAATAAAGTTTAACAGTCAAAACCATTTGTAAACCATTAAATCATACATGTTTGTTCCTGTTGCATCCAACGAGGCAAATTGACACATTGCCTGAAGGCAGCAAGCATCACCTCGAGGAGACGGAGGAGCAGGAGGAGGAGGTCTAGCCAGAATAAACGCATTAATTAGATTCCAATTATTTTCCATGCGTGTTTTTATTTCTTAATATTCCGAATTTGTTTCGTACTTTGTGTACTGTGAATAAACTGTATGTTGCATGGAAACCGCTGTTTAATTTCATTTATTCATTTCATTATTTGTGTACAGCATGATCATCATCTGATCTTGGCATGCTATATCTTCAAATGCTGCAACATATTAACATTTCAGCATCTTAGGTCTGGTTTGCTTGGTTATAGAGCCAAAAAAAAAAACAAGCTAAAACTAAATTTATTTAGTAAAAGTTAGTGGTTAGCGGTTTTCGGTAGCTTCCGCTAAATGTTTTATTAGTTTAACAGTTTAGCATTACCAGAGTTAACTTTTCAGCTAGCGGTTATCGAAGCTAACTTTTAGGTTAGCTGTGCCCATCACTGGTGACAGATATGAGGAGATGTATGATAACGTGAATGAATGTGAGGCGTTGCATCAGTGCCACACACTGCTCCCGTAGGCGGAGCTCCGCGGCTGCTTATGGAATCCACAACTACGTCAAGCGCCACAAGTAGAGCGCTCCAGCCACTGCGGGAGAGGACACATGCAGTGAGATAACAGACGGCCTGACGGTCAGCACCCTGCTCCAGCAGGAGGCACAGTGTAGTCCCAGAGGATCCAGACCAACCACACCAATGAGAAGTGCACCCAAACACTTGGCAAGCAGAAGCAGGCTCACTTTGTCAGGACGGGACACTGTATAGGACACAGACCCCAGTCCTGTCAACAGACAGGATCCCAAATCCCACAAAGAGGGTGAACCAGTGCCTCATATGTAACTGACCCCCAGCTCAAAAGCAGCGCTGGAGCCAACAGAAGGGCAACCTCCAGTCACCAGCATCAGGCACACACCCATGCCATCAAGACCACCAGTCATACGGAAGGCCAACCCACACCGCCCATGAAGGATATCCACTGTCCCCTCCAGCACCAATGCCAACTGACCCCCTTTTGTGGCAATAATTGGAGAGACTATGGAGAGTGTAGCTTTTGTCTGGTGGGGTGGAACAGAGGAGTTTTTAGAAAATCATCAGAAGGCACATGAGAGACTCGAATCTAGATTTGATCTGTTTCCGTGTAACAAACTCATTCCGTGTGCTACTCCACCATGAAGCTGTGTAACTGATGATGCAACAGACAAAAGTTGTCCTCTGCACAGTTTCTCCAATCACAGCCACAGAGGCCTATAACAGAGTTGTCTGGGTGTCTTGGTGGCTTTCCTCACTACTCTCCTTCTTGCAGGGGCATTCAGTTTTTGAGAACTGCCTACTCCAGACAAATTTACCACACAGTAACTTACTGATTGTATTTCCTCATGACTGGTGTAAATTAAGCCCAAGACATATTCAGTGACTTGGAGATGCTCATGTATCCATCCTCTGATTTGTCGAAAGAAAACTGGCTGTAAAAGTGACGATTTCTTGTGAATTCATCAAAATGTGCCGATAACTGTGTCACACGTATATTCTATGACTCTGTACTTTTATTTCACTATGAAAGCATTTTTATTGTTGTTGTTCAATAACTGTTTATACAAATATTCTGATTATACAAAATGCGTTCATTTGCACTTATTTCTGAACATATTTTAAATTCTGTACTTAAAATTCGTGGGTGCCAATAATTCCAACCAGGACTGTAAATGAGTAAAGTCTGCAGTCTTTTTTGAGTATACACACTTCTTTCAAGACCTGAACACTTTTTATAATCTGAAGCTCAAGTATTTGACGGTAAATGATTATCTTTTTTCTGAAACCAAAAGTATGGCTTCAACAGTTTTAAAATTATAGAGCGGGCTACAGACGCTCTCCTCTACTTGCAAAAATCTTACTTTTTCCTCAGAAATGTTACAGCTTTTTCCCAAAACCATTTTATTTTATCATCATTTTTTCTTTAGTGGGACTTGTTTATCCCTCAAAATTCTGAAATATAAATCTTAAAATGTCTGAGAATAATGAAACACTCGCTCTGATAATCATATACATCACAATTATATCTGATATGTATGTTTGTGTGTGCAAGCTGTGTATATAGTATTAATTAAATGACAAAAATGTGGAAAGATTCCATTTATTAAGACTCGATTCTGCAGAAAATCCAAAAATATCAAGTCTCCATTTCTATTTATCAAAATAATTACTCTCATTTAAGAAAAAAGAACACTTCTGAAAAGCATAAAGGTAAAAAAAAAAAAAAATAGTAATAACATGTTGGCTATAGGTGAGTAGTCCTGTACGTAGACAGAAGACTTTCCTGATGTCAGGTCAAAGGTTGAAACCTGCATAAGAGCCCGTGTTAGTTAACCTGTCATCAGCCATGCATCGTACCAGAATGTCCTCGAGTAAGACGCCGTCTGCACACGTCTCGGCATCACAGCATGAGATAAATGAACCAAACAAAAACAAAAGTGACCTCTATGTGTTAGAATAGCTCTGAGAACTCTGGATAACACACCTGATCGCTGTTATGACATAGTCATTACAAAGGAAAGACACAACTCAATGTGCTTCCTCCCACTTCCTCAATGGAAATTTTACTACCTTGCCAGTTCTTGAGTATTTTAACATGATTACTGCTGTCATGCTCAAGTATGGCTAACACATATATATACAGAGTGCAGTTAACAGCAAACACTATGATATAAAAACAGTTAATGACACACCGACAGCAAACACATCTCACGGCTGTTAATCATTTACAAAGCAAAAAAGTCAAAATCTTTAAAATAAGTCATTTCTGCAGATGCTGATAGTAATGTGGCATTCGACATGAAAGAAAGTACTTTCAAACCTGCAATATCCATTTACCCACTTATCAAGGTCAACTACATAAACCATTGATAAGTACATTCACCGTCCAGCCCACGTCATCTGAATAAGACAAAACAATATATTTGTACATTCACTTCTTCAGAAATCCAACTTTGGCTTGGAAAACATCAGCATGTCTGTTGAGATCCGTTGGTTGTTTCACAAACGGTTCATCAACGTACATGTACACTCACCAGCCACATCATTAGGTACTTCTGTTCAGCTATCCAATAAAGCAAATCTCTAATCAGCCAATCATGTGACAGAAACTTAATGCATTTAGAGATGCAGATGTGCTCAAGAGGATCTGGTGAAGTTCAAACCAAGCACCAGAATGGAGAAGTAAGGTGATTTAAAGGGCTTTGTACATGATGTGCTTGTTGGTGCCAGATGCACTGGTTTGAGTAATTTACAAACTGCTGATTGACTCTTTCTCACACAACCTTCTCTAGAGTTTACAGAGAATGGCACAAAAAAGAAGAAACTTCCCGTGTGGCGGTTCTCTGAGCAACAATGCCTTGTTGAAGGCAGAGGTCAGAGGAGAATGGCTAGAGTGGTTTGAACTGATAAAAAGGCAACAGTAACTCAAATAACCACTGGTTACACCCAAAGTATGCAGAAGAACATCTGTGAAAACACAACACACCGAACCTTGAAGCTGATGGGCTACACCAACAGAAGACCGCACCGGGTACCACTTCTGTCAGCTAAAACCAGAAACAATGGCGCTACAGTGAGTGCGGCTCACCAGAACTGGACAATGGAAGATTGGAAAAACATTGCCTGGTCTAATGAGTCTTCATTTCTGCTGCGACTTTCAGACGTAGAGCCAGATTTTGTGTAAACATAAAATTGTGAATTCAAACTGCCTTGTAACAACAATTTAGGCGGGCAATGGTGCAATGTTGTGGCAACTGCGTGATGCTATCATCAATATGGACTAAAATTTCTGAGCAGTGTTTCTAGCACCTTGTAAAATCTATGCCACAAAGAATTAAGGTAATTACGGTAAGGCAGTTTTGAAACCAAAAGGAGATTGAAGCCTGTACTAGCAAAGTGTACCTTATGAAGTGGCAAGTGTAAGTCTTAGCCTTGGACCATCCTGACCCCTCTGCATTTAGTTCTTGTAATTCCAAAGTTTGGATAATTCCATAATATCACATTGGCAGCACGAAACCAAACCAAATGGTGAATTATGAGAAGAATTCAACATAATGATGCAAATTGGTGCCACTTGAAACTCCTGAATACTAAATGTATTTCGTTTTCAAGTGTGTACTTTGTCCATATTCAAAAGTGCACCAACTGTAGTTTGGTGATATAAAACAAAGTACACTGTAGTTCTGCAACTGCATTGCTTCTGTTGTTGTCTCAAACTTTGCTAGAAAGAAATTTTAATTGATTATCTTGTAACAACAACCTGATGTTTTAACAGATCGCAACTGTTTCCAAGTTTAATAAATGAAACCCACACCAGTCACAGCCGACCATCGCACATTGTTTATCCAATCATATGTCGTATTTGTTTGTTTTGAGCTTTCTGCTAAAGAAGAAACCAATTGTCAACAATCAATTTTTATCTGGTCATTGATCCATTCATGCCAATATTTATGGCCTCATCCGACTGACACACTGCCCTAAGCAAATGCTACCTGAGCCTTGCCAGATCACAAGGAACGAAGCGAAATTTCTGGCTTTTAAAGCCAAACAAATCCTGATCATTCCTTGGAGATTTTCCACTCTTTTTCCATGATTAAAACTGTCACTCCTTGTAGTCACTATGCCGATTTACTTTGATCCAGTCAGCCAAAGTTGCAAAGTGGCAATCAGAGGACATGCCCTGGGTAGAGAAGGGATTCAGCATATTCTTGAGAGGCATGATGTTGTTGCCATTACGTTCTTGCCCCATCACATCCATATTGGTGCCATTGCTGAGAGGACGGGGGAGCAAGTTGGTATAAGTGCTTCCTTGGCTTTCCTTTGGGGATTGCATCATGGGAGTTTGGATATCCTCTCCCATTGACATCTGGGGCTCCTGCTTGAGCTGGAATCCAGGCTGAGAGCCTCCTCCAACCAGATCCTTCAGAAACTCATCCCCATCCATCACCTCTAGCTGGGAGCAAGAGCTCAGCCCCAAGAATCCCCCTCCACCACCAGTTGCAGGGCCATTAAAGGTGGTCTGGCTTGGAGTGATGGAAGTGAAATTGGGCCACACAGTCTGGAGACCTTGACTCTGGCTCCCTTGATAGTTCTGGACCTGGATCTCAGATGTGAGTTCTTCTCTTTGTTGTTGCAGCTGAAAGAGTTGCTGTGACTCTGGCTGGTTCATTACAGAACCTTGTGGAACTATATCCAAGCACTGCAAATCCCTCGATGAGAGCTGAGGTAGAGTGTTCCCCTCACCACCACTGTGGGCCACCCTCTGGGAGTAACTCGGGTGGTGGTTTGATGGCTGTTGCCTGTTGCTAGTTAAGCTGCTTCTGGCACCAGATGGGTTTACAGTGACTGTGTCCATTGAGAGTGCTGGATTGGGATTTGCCCATGACTGGCTCATTGGCACATTAGAAGCCTGCGGTGTCATCATGACATGTTGAGGGCTTGGTTGGTATGGACGGTGGAACATGTTGGGTTGTTGCTGCATCGTAGGTGTGGGCTGCTGCCTCTGGTACATGTTGTTGTTGTCTGGAAACATATATGTCATTTTAGTGTGATACCAGTGACGCATTATACATGTTTTAAAACATGTTTGCAAGGAACACAACCAACAAGGTTAGGGTTAACGAGGGTTAACTTTTAAAGTAGTCTGATTGATTTATTTTTGTTTGATTACAGAAAATGGTCCATGAATGTTTATCACTGCATAAGATGAATGCCATAAAACAAAACCTTTTGCTGTTTCAATTAAATCATGTACAAATCAGGTACCTTTCCGCATGAGTTGAGTCATCATGGAATTGTGTGGCACTGCCTTTGGCCTGTTCATAGCCAGACCAGCAAAAGAACCACCTAAAGATGCAGAAAGACCAGAAACATTTGTTACAATGACATTTGTACTGATTACATACATATGCTGCATGGTCTATGCTTGGTTGACTGGTCAACTAGTCACATTGTCAACTAGTCCCAAACCAACTAGCCCCCACTGTATATACCATGTATTAATTATACCCAAAGGTCTGTTCAAAATTAACATAAATATATTATTGTACATAGAGAGGACTTCAGTGTAGAGACAGATGCTATTGAACATATAACCAACTTGAGAGGGGTTCTCACCACAGCCTCAAGTGACAAAGTGTCAGACATGCCAACAGCTCAAGCATTTCAACCAATTTACACCCAACCTGAGTACTCACTCAAGTTGTTATACATGTGGACTTCAGTGTATAGTCAGATACCTTAACAGCTATAACACTTTAAATCTAGTAATCATTGACTTCATGTAGCTAGACGTTGTTGAATATTACTTTGAATAAAAATGTATGATAATGTGTATCAGTATTCCTGTTTCTGCTTATTTGATTTTCAGTAAATAATGTATAGTCGCCATACACAAAGAAATGTCTGTTTAACTCAGTCAATTTTGTCTTATTTTCACATATGAAATATTGTAAATGATGACAACAAAAAGCCCATAAGGTCATAAGATTACTTTTAAATTTCCATCATAACTAGTGGGGCTAGATAGTAATGGGGCTAGTTGGTTATGGGAAAAGTTGGTTTGGGGCTACTTAGGTATGGGGCTAGTTGGTGTGGGACTAGTTGACATTGGAACTAGCAAAACCTTATGTCTTACTTGATAATCCTGACATCTTCATCAAGTGTTCCCGTCTACGCTTTTTCTCATTGCAGCCGTAAGGATCTATTTAAAAAAAAAAAAAGACATTTGTTACATGCAGTAGTAGATGAAAAACTGATTTATAATTTGCGCTGACTTGAAGAACTAGGATCCAGTTCCGGATACTAATATCAGACATAAAAGAATGTCAACAGTGTGAGTTTACAAAATGCAAAGGAGAGGCTGATGGTTATGGCTGACCTTTGTTGTCGGGCAAATATCGGAAGTCCATCGACTCGCTGACTTCCTGATCAGAAGGCCGGCGCAACTGCATGTGCACAGTGACAGATTCTGTTATGGAGGTGTTATAGTAGGGTGGAGTTTTGAAGACGATGGCCACTTGGCGATGAACATCTGCCTGTGAGAAGGAGCCTTTGGCCTCCCAGCCATCAGAGGAGAAGAATCGTACCTCAATGTCATCTGTAGGAAAGATGGATGTGGACAAGACAGGATGGAAAAGTGAATGAAGGAATGGGCACTTTTGGTGTTAAAACAATAAAAAAATGAACATGAATGAATGGATTACGTGAACATGAATGACAGAAAACATAGATGACAAAGCACGTCAGAGGAAAATGCTGTCTAATCTGTTGCAAAAGCCTGCAGCACTTCTGTGTACCTTTCTGTACTTTGTCACACAACAGGAAGATCTCATCACCACCTTTCACACAACCGCTGTTTGTGTTGACTCGACAGATCCTTAGCTCTGCTGTGTTAGGCGCCCCTGAGGAAGAAAAAAAAAAGTCATAAAGATGTGCCACAACAGACGGGTCACCAGATTAAATGTATGCACTTTTTTGTAAAGCCTCATTCTTATATGTTTAAAATTATTTTCTAGGAAATGTAAGCAAGAGGCACTTGAATTGCTTAATGTCCCACCAAGGTGTCGGCACACAAATGTAAATAAAAATGGAATGTTGGCAAATGAGCACCCTAAGCAGCATATATTATATTTATGTCAATTTTGAAAATAAAGTACACAGAGCATTCTTGACTAAAGACTGTTTGAAAAACAATCTCTTCACCCTCATTAATAGGCAAAAATATGCACCAAACTGTTCTAAAATAAAATTAGGTCATCTACTTCCCAGAGTGTACCTATGGTGTAGGTATCAAGTGCCGACCACATATTCATCTTTTTACCAAACTAAAATGCTAATTTAAATTAGCAAAGCTTAAAGTTATAACTCCATTATAATTTATAGTTTAAATTATGTTATTATTTGATAATGTACAAAATAGTAGAAATAAGGAAAAATCAGGTGTTTGCACATTGAGGCTGATACTTTATATTTCAGTTTAGCGTGTCTTGTTGACTTCTTTTGTGCCCAAGGGGTAATTATTGCAGATTGAATACATTTAGCTCAATTTAGAAGGAAACACATTTAGTTTATAGTTCAAGCCTCAGCGGGTTGAGTCACATGTCACATGCTTGCTGTCAGGAGAGGAAGTGCTCCATGGTAACTGTGTTGCTTGAAGGTTAGTGCACATAAAGAACTTCCCGTTTGTCTCAATATGTGTGAGGAACACTGCTCCCTTACAATGTGAAACTTTCAAAACACTGCTGGACATGCACTTACAAACAAACGCTGCACCTACGGGTACGTACTGTATGTACAAATCCAACTTCTGTTACGTCAATTGTTGCATGCTCACTGTTACTACAGGGGAACAACCCTTGTAAGGTGGACAACACTCCTATTACAGCTGGTTGTTGACCAACAGAAGGTTAGCAGCTTGAATTCCGGTTGCTGTTATCTGTCTTTGAACAAGACCCTGATTTACAAATTGCTGCGGTCTGATCCCCAGCCTGTAGAAATCTCCACGATGGGTTGGTGGCAGGATTGGGCCTCCAGCCACTGTGAAAACATCCAGCCATCTTGTAACTACATGAGGGTGTAGGCAGGGGGGTGCTAAAACTTTATCCCACAGAGCAGTGTTTCCCAATCCTGGTCCTGGGGACCTAAAGTACTGCATGTTTTACATTTGTCCTATTTGTACAGTCAGGTGTATTCAGTCAATCAACAGCTGGCTGAACAATGGAAACACCCGATATGGCTCATTATGTGAAGTTAGAGCAGGGATACATGGAAAATGCGCAATAACTCTGAGTCGTGAGGACCAGGATTGGGAAACACTGACACAGAGATGTGGCAACGAGAAGCAATGTTAGTGCTTAGTGCATGTTAGTGTTTATTTTGCATTATGAGATATGCTATTTTGCCACAGCCATCCCGCTCAGTGCGCACCTGATCCCATCAGCTCTGAGTCGGTCCTGATAGGAACTTGGCCGGGAGACTGTTCAGGTTTCTCCAAACAGAACAAGCTGTGTAAGGAAGGGCTTTTGGTGTAAAAGATGTGCCAAATCCAAATATGGATCTGTACCGGATACGCTATGGTGACCCCGAGCAACTGGGTGCAGCCAAAAGCAAAAAATGAGATATGTCATTTAAACAAATATTTTCAAGAAACTGTGTAAAATGTTTGTAATACAGATAAAATGAAAAGAAAAGCCAGGATATTTTAAAATAAATTTTTTAAAACAATTTTGGATGCACTTTCGTTTTGTTAATATCACATTTATTATGATCAGCACCTGCTGATGTTGTTTTAGAGGCTTCTCCATTGTTCCAGGAATAAAATTAGGAGGAAACACACCCTAATAACCTGAAAATATTTAAGATATTGAAATTTAATACCAATGCCTATAAGCTAATAATACTGGCAGCTTTAATTCATTCAGTATTGTCGCACTACTTTGACAGTCAGACACGCCTAACGGGCATGTTAGGGTAATCACTGTGCGTTGTCATGGGTCGTCTGTAATTGCCGAACATGATGTCAGCGTGAACACACTGAAGCTCAGCCACTCACTGTTGTCGTAGATGGGGTTGGTGACAATGGGATTGAGCGCTCGGGTGTAGTGGCCGTGCTCATCCTGCAGGAAAACCTGGATGCACAGACGGACCACGTTCAAGTCGTACTCCTCCGTCTGCAGCAGCTGCTCCCGTGGCACTGAGGTCACACACAAACACACAGATGAGCATAGACAGATAGATAGATAGATGATACTCTATAACTTGTCAGATCTGTAGGCTGCCCTCTTAACCTCAACTTTGGTTCAACATTAACACGTCACAGATACACTCCGCGACCTACATTCTAACTACACTCTCTCACACAAACACATGCGAGCGTCACACACACACACACACACCACCCACAGCGGCGACATGCACACCTTGCAGTGAGACAGCTTTTTACTGACACACCCACACACACACACGAGGCTTTCACATCTGCCTACGTTCTCTTCCTCCACCTCTCGATTTCTATCTCTCGTGCTCACGTCGAGGCCTTCCCTGCCTACAGATCTGACACCACGGTGACGCTCAGTGGCGTGACGCGAAGGTGGAAAGAAGTGTCTGTGCCTGCGTATATGCATGTGTGCGTTTGTGCGACGCAGAAACAAGATATGAGAGTCCCTATAAGGCTGACCATGGTGACTCCTGACGTTTGTGAAACAGGTGGGACAGAAATGAGTCCCTCTGCACATTTTGGGTTGTTTTAGAAACATTTCACAGCCTGTTAACAGCAGAGGTGGAGCAAAGGTTAGAACAAGATGTTACTTCCACACTTAGAACTATCTCTTCGAGTCTAGAGTTAAAGTTTGAGTTTCAAACTATAAACACCATAATAAAGTGTTTTGCCATTAAATATAATATCCTTTCAAACTTTTGCAGAGCAAATCCCTCTGTGAGGGTAATACCGGACAGCTGTTATTGCCCATCTTTTCCCCATCATCTCTTTGTGATGTCATACAGAGACAATAATAAAGGATGAAATAAAAGTAAAACCCATCTTACATAGGATAATGAATTGAAGAAGACAATAAAAGGAAAACTTTTGAGGCAGAGCTGACTACTAAAACTGATTCAACTCTTCTCTGCCCCATGGATCATCTGTCCACAAAATTTCACTGCAATCCAGAAACCGCTTTTTGAATTTTAGCACCCACAAAGAGACAGAAACAGAACCGCCACCATCTTCTATCACTTTGGCAGAGATACAGCAGTAAGTGCAGGCAGAGTGTGGATACCTCCTCAAAGATTGAATAATCCTGAGATTTTGCATTGGAATTAAGAACTCTGCAGGTTTGTAGTTCTATTTCTTACAATACAGCCACTTCATTAATGTTACCCCCCATGCATGTATGACTATATATTCCACTGTAAGAAATCTTGATTTGCTTGAACTTTCACTTGTTTGTGTATCATAGGATTATGTATGACTTGCAGGTTTAAAAAAAAAGATCAATGTATTAATTTGGGCAAAATTTCTCATTCTCTGTATTTAAAGAAAGTAACAATCCAGAATTAAGATTATAGCAGCACGTTTTATAATCAACTGAAAACCTCTTGCGTAATCCTGCTAACAAACGCCAACTAGTCATACCAGTGAAGGAGAAAAAACAGTCGGTAAACAACAAAAGCAAAAAGTGTCACATATAAAAGAAGACGGAGGGGAACTCCTGATTTTGACGGTTGGATATGTTTGGAGCAGTGTTAGGTATTCTGTCCGATAAGTCGCTGCATGTGCTGCTGGCACCAGTACATGTTCTTCTCAAGACTCGTTTTCAAGTGAAGTTATTGTTTAATCAAAAGTTATGAAATTTTGAACTAATTCTGAGAATTCCAACTTCGAGAAATTATTATAGAAAATTGAAGCTTGAAGCATAAAGCTTTGCTTCATTGGAGCCGTATAAACACGTGTGCACTTTTTTTTTTGCCAGACTTGTAAAGCTGTGTGATGCATGTTTCTGTTTCATAAATCTCATTCTTTGTTCAATTTTGCATGCCTGCATGAGCCTGATCTCCACTTTGATAGTTAATCATATGATTAGATATAGTCAGGCTTTCAATATCTGCACATGAATCTCCATAATCTTTACACAGTGTTACATCTTTATACAGCACCCATAGTGCAATAACCATTAATGAATCAATCACAAAGACAAACAACCATTTGTTGGTCCAACAAACAGCACCAGAGTCTGATCCTCAAAGCCAATATGCACAACATTGTCTTGTCTTAGTCCCCACAGATTCTCAATCAGTAACTGCTCAACAGCCCATCAGTGGAACTGTCATCATCAAACACCACAAAAATTACAAAGCCATTCACCTTAAAACACCAGAGTGGAACAAACACACACTGAACGTGGTTAACAGACTCAAGGGTACCTGACACTTGCACGATTTTAGGTCCCGCATTGGCACGCACTCGGGCGTGCCAATGAGCAAAGTGTGCGTGAACTAGCGTGAGGAGTGTGTGAAGTGTGCCATTCTCGTGAACTAGCGCGAACACCGTGCGAACACTGCATGAACTTGGCGCGAACACTGCGGACGGTGCGCGTCAGTGCGCACTGAGGTAATTCCTGTAGCCCCTGTGATTTTCCTTGTGGAGTTCTGTCAGTAGCTTGGAGGAAGGAGCGAGCGAGCATGGGTGATATTATTTTGGAAGCCAGTGTTCTCCTGCAGGAGTAATTCCCTTAACCCAAAGCCTCCGCGTATTACAGTGTGGGTTACAGCAGCATATTTTAAAATGTGGCCTGAAACGATAACATCGACATGCTGC
>OMMV01107062.1:0-19342 GCA_900302635.1 Chatrabus melanurus
AATTGTTTGCAAGGGGTATAACAATAGTTTGTCCTTTATTCAGGAGTGCCAGAATCACATTAAACATGGATACAAGGCATGAAGAGAATAACACTGCAAAACACATCAAAAATATCACACCCTACATGTTGTATAAACAAAAGCTCTGTGCACTGTGTGAGCAATCTGTGTGCGGGTGTATCTGGGGGTTGTGCTTAACCCTGAGCTCAGATGATGGTGAACCAGGGGCATAAATCACAGAGTGAAACGAGGCAGACTCCTCCGATTCATTAATGGAAATGATCTGTCAATATGCTGCAGTCAATTCACACGTGTCAGCTGGGCCCGGCGCACAATGGGCCCGCCAACTTATGAACTCCCAGCACCACTCCACCGAGTCCATAAAACAACTGGCAACGCTGCTGGGGAGCACCCCGAGACACCACCCTCTTGCACAGACCACCAGATGACACAGATGGGGCGAAACCAAACAAAGACGAGACTCCCTTTGTACAAAGAGGGTCCCCTTTCAAAAGCCATTCATGCAACAAATTGGGGAAATCTGGCCCTGCAACACTTCGCGTTTGCTCTTTTATTAGCGTGAGCCTGACGTCACAGTAAGTGAAATCAGATTTATGGCTTTAAGTGGTTAAAATAGAGCGTGCTTTTGCATCACAAAAGTCTTTTAAAACCACCTTAACCAAGAACAGTCTGTTAGTTTATGCATGAGGAACACGACATTTTACTTTTACAGACGTTTTTACGTAATAATGACCAAACATCAGCTCAATAAAAGTTAAAGAGGAAGACTGCACACAGGTACAGCGCTGATAAATGCACTCTACTTCAGAGTTGATAAATTGTTTGGCTGAATATAGAGCCAGCATTTACAATATGCTAATAATTATTGTGAAATCCTGCTTGCAAGTATGTTGGAGTTAGCTGTGATTTTTATTTTTTGCTCACTGGATCAGTTAAAGTAGTAAATAGTAATTATTTCTGTGAGAAATAAAGAATTTGTTTAATGTGGTCTGTAAACATCAGGCATTGCCCCATTTGAAGACAACCTGTCCTGTAGGTCATTAAATTTGTGCACACAAGCTTTGTCTTATTAGGCCCTGTGCACGTTTCTTTTTCAGCTGCACACGCGTGCTGCAGCGGCAACAATCTGCATAGAGAGACATTTGTCATCATTAGCCCTGCTCTGACAGTTGGCACCCAGCACCTCAGATCTGTAGGACTGGCAATTATGAACCCTTCATCCCTTATTTAGGCAACATCGCCCAAATTCATCACAAGCTCCACCAGCAGCATTTGGTTTCCAACAGCTCCAAACTCAGATTATAACCCCAATTGTTCCATTGCCTTTGTTTTCCAGTCTCAGTCCTACTCTTAGATCACATGGCAGTAAGCAGAGATGCTGTTAAGTTAATCTGAGATTTGAAATCACTTATGAGACACATGGGCTGCACTGAGGCCTGTGCGGATGAGCATCATGGGGTCAGTGGGCAGATGATTACAGCGCCCACCTTCAGACGGCAGACGTCTCTGACATTAAGATTAATCACACTGCTGCTGCCGAATTGTTGCCTTTCACAACAAACAAGATGAAAACCAGGCAGACTGTTCTCTTTGGGAGAAAAAAAAAATTAAGAACAGTAGCACACTTTGTGACTGAGTATCTAAGCAGAGGCATTTTGAGAAAACAAGCATAAACACGGCGAATAAAGCAATAATAAACCAGCCACAATCCTGCTCCAGTCTCCAAACACAATGGTTAGCTTTGTCACGCACACAAAAATACGGCGCTAAACTGTGTGCTAATAAAAAAGGTGGAAACTACTGCACCAGCATTTTCTGTGCATCCTACTGCCAGGTGCATAACCTGTGCAGAAAAAAACATGCACTAAACACCGTGTAATCCTGTGTATTTCTTTTGTCGTGCAGAAACAGGCCATTTTCTGGATCGTTATTTTGCCAAACTAAACTAAACTGCATTCACGCTAAATTCATGCAAATACATGCATGTAATTTATCACAAGGGCTGACAAGCGTACCATATTGCAGAGAGGAGGGGTGAAGGGCCAAATGAAGCCCAGACAATCAATTAAGTTTGATCATTTACACTTTTTCTATTTCTGCGTTTGCTGAAAATATCCATCATGGTGATAAGTTTGGGATATTGCGCAGCATGTGGGCCTGGTTTGCAGTAGCACTCTGTCGAGGTGATCACTACAGAGAGCCTCTGGCGACGAGCTCCAGCTTCCTGACATCTCCGGAGGAGGCTGCTAATACACAGCCGGGAATAAAACAAATGAATGGATACAATCCAATAGGGGTCCTCGGTGAGGCTCGGGGCCCAAAAATTAGCTGGCCTCCTGCAGAGACACCATATTGCTTGGAATAATAACGCAGCGTTATTAAAAATCCAAATGACAATTTCATTTTGTGACAAATGCACTGAGAGAAAAGGTGTCTAAACGAGTGACTATCCTATGAGAATAAAGTATATTTCTTCTCACAGTTTGAGAGATGGTGTTATTCATGAAGTAACACTACTTTTAATCGGATTCACACAGAAATATATTGTCTTATAAGGGCTACTTTGACTAATGTGCACATTAGCATGAGTGCTAGCTAGTAACATCCCTTTGTGTGGACTCTAATTTCAGAATTTTAATTCCAAAACTAATTACCCTAAAATTTTAATGCAATAGCATATGGCACATGTTCTTTGTACTGGCATAATAGGATTAATAAAAAAGGAAAATGTCATTCATAATTATGGAGTAGACTGTAGGTCATCAGGGTCTGGATTGTGTTTAAATGATGAAGAATAATCTTATAATGTCATCAAATATACAACACTGTCACTCAGTAAAATCTAAAGTGTTGAAAACTTTAAAAAATATATATTTTAAAAACTACTACATGTCAAATATTTTCAAATAAATAAAAATGACTTTAATGTGCAACCACCTTTCACCTTTAAAACTACATAATTTCTCTGAAGTGGTCTCCTGCAATTGATAAGAAAATAATCAGGTTTTTACAAATATATCGTTACTGAGTGGTGGACAGCAGCTGTCTTTGTGATGTCACATATCAACCAATACACCTAGAAATCAAGGGGTTTTGTTGATTTTTGACTAGTTTTTGAAAATGAGCTTTCGGACTTGATAATGTATTTGTTTCTTTATTAAAGTTGACTAAAAAAAATTTATTTTCTGTTGATGAATTGATAAAGAAAAACAAACCATCAAACACTACTTTGTTATTAAAATTATAGAATGCCTAAAACTTTTGCACAACACTCTAGATCCATATCTATATAGCTACCTATATATCTTTTTTATCTCTCCATATCTACACTTTAAAAATTAAATGTCATATTTACTTAATAAAGTTATGTCAATTGGTTCCACAAAATTTCGTTGCTGAAATGGGAAACATAATAATGCAATTAACTGTAACAATTTGTTGCAATTAGTTTTTCCCTTTTAAACAACCAAATTTTGTGGAAACGGTTGGCATAACTAGATTAAGTAAATGTATCATTTCATATTTGAGCATGTATATAATTACATTTTCCACTCTATACTGTATTCATTTGTATACGAGTTGATCGACATCACCTACAAAATATTGTTCAAAGTTATTGAAAGAATGAGCCGCATTGTCAAAGGGCAAATTAAACTTACGAATACCGCTGACCCTTTGCCCAGACGCGCTAACAGGAGGGCCAGTCTTTCTCAAAGAAAGAATACCGGTAAATAAAAACAGAAAAGGGAAAAAATGAAAAAGTGTGGAGGCGTGATCCAAACAAAGAGGCCTTCAAAACAGGGTCACATGCTTGTACAAAATTAGGGGAAGTAGAAGTCGTACTGATTTACACAATCGTGCATGCACTTTGCTGGAATCGCAGCCCCATATATCACAGTGCAGGGCCTCCGATAGTCCAACAGGATGTCGAACCAAACAACAAAGCTCGCAATGTTGTAATGGCAAAGATATGGGGAAGAAGAGTGTCTTGATCTGACAACTGCAGGAGTCTTGGGGCTGCCGAGCAGGTTGATTTACAGATCCGTGCAGCCACATGCTTCAGATTAAGAGGTGATAATCTTGATGAAAATCCCCCTTCTATCACACACGGACGGCCAGAGGCTCCAGCACAAACACAGAGGTGCAACTGGATGCAGAGGTATCTGACTTGGAGCAAGATAGCCTGGAAAGTGAGACTAGTCTGGTTCTAATAAAAGGCCAGAAGAACCTGCTGGGCCACAGACAGTGGGAGAGAGTGAGAGACCAAAGCCTGAGAGGGAGGGATACTTTTAGCTATACCTCTCTCCATATGAAATCCTTCCACAATATCCTCCATATTCTCACAAAATAACCCCAATAACAACATGATGTTTATGAATTATTTCACACCTAAACTTGAGTTACCATTATAATGTGTTTGTTTAAAGCACAATAGCGGCGATGCCGTTGCTGTAATTTCTGCCTGGTAACAGTATGAAATGGTCACTCACACTTGCCAAGAAGCTACTGACTATGTGTCGGTTACAGGCTGCGATAATAGTGGGAGGCGCCCATCTATTAGGGTCCTTCCTGCTCAGCTGCGTCCGCGTAGTCAGAGTCAGAGCTGCAGTTTGCCCTCATAATGTCTGGTCTTTTGCACTTCTGATAAGTGTAACTGCCTTTGTGTTCCTCATCTGATCTGTGCAGCATCATCTTTTTGAAGTTGTCTTCAAAGCACGCACTGTACCTTGTGAGATGGCGTGTCAGTGCAATGATGAGAGCCAGAGAGACTTTAGTGTGGATGCAAGATCTCTTTATTGTGAATCTTAGCTTTATGCTAAAAATAAATATATAAATAAAACATTTTTTTAAACATATCAGTGCTCGATGAGCTTATTATTGATATGAGTGACTACTGAAAACTAAATAATAATAAGAATTATCGACAACAATTAATGCTTTGTTGTTTTCTTTCCTCAATATCTTTAAATATTAAACTAATTTTAAAATCTTTGTTTCTGTTGCTGTTATATTTGCTGTTGAAAAAAACAGATTTTGCATGCTTCAAATGCTGTTGCGCTAAATAAAATTTTTGATTCATTAATTACCCTTAATTTGCATTTTCCTTATGAAAGCAAAACCAACAATAATTTCAATATTATCAACAATTCCAATATTAAATAATGATTACAGAATAATCAGTACATCAACCCATTAAAATGCAGTATTAATTCCTTATAGGAACACAGCAAAATACATAATGTAGTAAATAAATTCATGTTTAATTTTGCTCCACGTTTGAAGATAAGATAAAAGAAAACATTGGTTTTAGACTCATGCAAATATTATAACTAATGATACTGCAAGAAATTGGTATACAATATATTAAAGGCTGTTACAGAAATAATCATTGCTAATATGGAATCTAACTCACAATAATACTGAAAATATACTACAAAAATATACTTTTTGTTTCAACACATTAAAGTTAGTTTCCAGGCTGCCTTAAAATTTTAGGTTTACTGAATCTGAGAAGACAAGTTGATGTAATCTGGTAAAGATGAAAAAAACAAACAAAAAATGTCTCTGCTAATTTATTAAACTTAAAATTGTTTTTTATCCTCTCAAACTTATTGAACTTATAATATAAAGACACTCCAAGCACAAACTTTTTGTTTAAGTTAAAACAATATTTTTACAGTGTATGCACTCGCCCATGTATCACCAACATTTTTTTCTTAAATAAAATTGCACCAACTTAATTATTCAAAAAAGGCTCCAGCCTATACTTCAACATTTTTAATTTATTAATCTTGAAGATTATTTTGTAAATCCAATTTTGGCTAAAAACAAGAAATAAATAGGACAAATAACATTTCCAAATTAACAATTAGAAATGACAATACACTTAGAAACTTTTCGTATTTTAAATTGTGTCTCATTAAATAAGATCTAATACAGAAAGAAATAAGTTACATTCAAAAATATCTAAATTATATTGCAATATGAAAAATATTTATTATTAAGACACAAAGACTTAAACACTATTAACGCACCTACTGTGTTATTTATGAATTAATATAGCGCACTTATTTTTTTAAAAGGCTGCAGTCCTGGAAAATCAAGCAGTCGAGGTTGTGTCTTTTTCTCTCCCTCTCCAAAATGCGCACTGCTGCTCCTCTATACATTACCTGGACTTTTGACTTGTATTTCGAACTCACTGAAGAATTTGTTTTCGATAAAATGGGAAGCGGTGACGCATCGGACAGCGATTGGACATGTTGGTTTCAACTCCTCCCTTTAATAACGAGTGTGTGCGTGTGTGTGTGCGTGTGTGTGTCTGCCTGCTGTAAAACACAGCAACGCCGGCCGTCTGCGTAACGAGGACGCACTCCATCCACTCTGCGCAATTACGCGGACTCCAAACTGGCACAGTGAGCAGAGAGAGAAAAAAAAAAAGCTAAAAGACAAACCGAACCGTTCTCACGGGGTTGACGCTGACTTTTTTTAATCGGGTTATCCTGACAAATTCAAGGACTCGCTTCGAGCACAAACGGCTGGATGCTATGATATGATCATTACGCATGTGCTTTGCGCACAGCTCTGAATAGTTGTCTAAGAAATAGACATTTTTTCTTTTTAAAATAGCTTTCTTTCTTCTCTAAAATTGGCTCCCGTACAAACAGCCGCGTTGGATCCCTCGGCTTACTGCGAGACTCCGGTGTACAACCCGGATCTCTGCCCGAACATGATAGCCGCACAGGCAAAGTTAGTGTATCACCTCAACAAATACTACAACGAGAAATGCCAGTCTCGAAAGGCGGCCATCTCCAAGACCATCCGGGAGGTGTGCAAGGTGGTTTCGGACGTCCTGAAGGAGGTGGAGGTGCAGGAGCCCCGTTTCATCAGCTCTCTCAGCGAGATGGATAACCGCTTCGAGGGACTGGAGGTCATTGCGCCCACCGAGTTCGAGGTGGTGCTCTACCTGAACCAGATGGGGGTCTTCAACTTTGTGGATGACGGCTCTCTGCCGGGCTGCGCCGTGCTCAAGCTCAGCGACGGCCGCAAGAGGAGCATGTCTCTGTGGGTCGAATTCATCACAGCCTCCGGTTACCTCTCGGCGCGCAAGATCCGCTCCAGGTTCCAGACGCTGGTGGCGCAGGCGGTGGATAAGTGCAGCTACAGAGATGTGGTCAAAATGATCGCGGACACGAGCGAGGTGAAGCTGCGCATCAGAGACAGATACGTGGTGCAAATCACGCCGGCGTTCAAGTGCACCGGGATTTGGCCGCGGAGCGCTGCGCACTGGCCTCTGCCGCACATCCCCTGGCCGGGACCGAACCGGGTGGCGGAAGTCAAAGCGGAGGGCTTCAACCTTTTATCCAAAGAATGCTACTCGCTGAACGGCAAGCAGAGCTCCGCCGAGAGCGACGCCTGGGTGCTGCAGTTCGCCGAGGCCGAGAACCGGCTCCTGCTGGGCGGCTGCAGGAAGAAATGCTTGTCGGTCCTCAAAACGCTGCGCGACCGGCACCTGGAGCTGCCCGGACAGCCTCTGAACAACTACCACATGAAAACTCTGGTTTCCTACGAGTGCGAGAAGCATCCCCGGGAGTCGGACTGGGACGAGAACTGCCTCGGTGACCGTTTGAACGGGATTCTATTGCAGCTCATTTCGTGTTTGCAGTGCAGAAGGTGCCCGCATTATTTTCTGCCCAATTTAGACCTGTTCCAAGGAAAACCTCACTCTGCTCTAGAAAACGCAGCCAAACAGGCTTGGCGACTGGCGAGAGAAATACTGACCAACCCCAAAAGCTTGGAGAAACTCTGAGGTAATTAAAAAAAAAATCAATTAGTGCACATCCTATTTAAAAATAAATATCGGACAGAAAAATGAATCCCTACCGATTCGTCTTGTGAAACGTGGCTGTCTGTTTCAGGATGATTTGATTGACGGTTTACTTCTGTTGTCTCCTGCACCTTTTTTGGCAGTGTTAAAATTTTTAATTCATTCATGGAGGCCACTTTTCTCTCCGTGCCACACGGACGCCTAAATCCCAAATTTCCTTACATGCTTTAAAATAAAGCCTTGGGAGAAAAAAAATTAATAATAATAATAATCACAAAAACACGTGTACATTCTAGATTGTAAATACATTCATAGCTTGTGATTCCAGTGGTCTGAAATTGTGAATGTTGTTCTGTGACGCGTAAATAGGATCCACCTGTTTAAATCTGAACTTTTATTTCATCTGTTAGAAACGTCAATAATTTATCAGTGGTAGTCTGATCCATCTGTTATCAATTGTCATGTTTTATTCTTTTTTTTAAGTTTACACTTTGATGGTAGGCGTGTTGTTACAATGAAAAACATTCCATCAATTTACTTGAATTATTATTTAAAGTACATTTTTGGCTGTTGTTTTTCCTCTGCCTTGCTTAGGCCTACATGATGAAAAAAAATGAAAACAACATATAAATATATAGTATATTACAGTTTAATTGAAAAAAATGCACTTGAAATACACTGGATTATAACATCTGTGATTTTTTTTAAACTTCTGTCTTTGATCTAATTTAAAGAGTTAATAAAACGAACTGTTTTATATTTGTGTCGCATTATGGTTTTATTAAATCTGGAGCGAAATATAATTTCATGCAATAATACAAAGAAAGCCGCAATTAAGTTTAAATGTTAAATGTAATTGAGAAAAATGGAATTTAAATATATATGCAATAGATTATGTAAACAAAAAACTGTGCCAAAAATAAAATATTAAAATATAACCTATGATGTAGAAAAATAAATGAATTAAATAGTAATTATCCATGAGTTAGCAGGATTAAAACGCTATTTGGAGAGAAGCGCTGCGTAAATTTGCCACTTAATAATTCCGCAAATTCAGCGGGTGTTTAATAACCGTCGGTCAGCTGCACGCCTACCTTTACGTCGACCCGTTTGAAGGCAGGGTCATCCTCGTCCACCTCGAAGTAGATTTCAGTGGTGGTGATGGACAGTGTCCCGCGGGCCACCAGGACCGGGGCGACCAGCTGGGCCGGACTGCTCAGAACCACCGGGCCTGCAGGATCACATGTTAGAACGGACACAACGTGATAACGGTCAGCCAGTGACAATCTGAGCGTAAAACACAGAAAACTAATCACAACGACCACATCATTCCAAGCAAAGTTTATTCACATTGCACTTTTTAAAAAAATTATAAGTATGAACATAAACGGGAAAAAGGGCGCCAATCAGCGCTCATTTGGCGCCAACAGGTCTAAAAGAAAAAAATGATTTTTTTAGATCAAATATTTTTGCTCAAACGATTAAAAAGTCACATGGCTTAGCCCGTGATTTTTATTTAATTAATCTGCTTTAATGGTGGAAAACCTTCATTCTGACAACGAAATACAATTTTAAAAGCGGATCACTTGCGCCCTGTTCCCGCAAAGCCCCACACAGCCTTAATCATTCTGGATTTGTGAGCCTGCTATCTAATCGCGATCACATCCCCTCTCCTCCACGTTGTCAGATCAGTGCGCCGTTATTTGTCTCCTCTCCAAATCGGGATATTTATCGATCCCTTAAACTCCAAAGAGCCACTTTAATGTCTCATCAATCTTAATCTGCGTTCCTCGGCCAATTATGGCCGGTCGTGTTACAGGAACGCGAGTGGATTTCGGTGTCAGCTCCCAGAGCGGCTCTTCATCGCTCTGCAGGCTGCACGCTTTTCCACGTCTGCTCCCTTACACGCGCGCGCGCGTGCACGCCTCACAGGAACACCGAACATTTCATTTAGACAAAAGGAGGGGGGAAAGTGCATGCAAAAAAAAAAAAGAAGAGAGAGAATGTGCACAATCTCTGCACAACACTAGAAACTGAATTATTGCTGGACTTCTGTTTTGGCATTTCTTTGTTTAAGTCTACATTACCAGGACTGAGACAGGCGAGTGAGGCCACTACACACTGCACAGCAGCAACCATTAGGGTAAAAAAAAAAAAAAGAAGAGGATTAGGCCATAATCCCCTCAGGGAGAGCCTTCCATAATTAGGCTATATGACATTAAAATGTTTACAGGCCAATAATAAAATTAAGGACAATTTACACAGGGTGAGATGTAAACGGGCTCAGAAAATCTCTGAATGAAAATGCAAATATTTGTCAAATGACAGGCCCCGATTTAACGATGTGACGAAAAGGCTCATTTTGGTGTGGTGGGAGATCTTTTGGGGAAAACTGCTGTGGCAATGGGTATTATTACCCACAATCCCTCTGCTGGAGTGAGTGTTTGATTGGGCCAAATGTGTTTGTAGTTTACATCCAGAAACAAATAGGTGGAGGAGAGTGAGCATCATGTAGGGTCACACACAGATATGGAAATTATCATACTATGCTAACACTCTGTGGCCTGATGTCTTATTGTTCATCTGAGTTAGCGAAGCAATGCTGATTTGTTCTGTTTTGAACACAGTATGTTCTGGATAAATTAAAGTACGACAGCCCGGAGGAACATTTTGCAATCCTGCTTTTAAGAGACAATAAGATAAGACTGCAGCACATTAAATACTTAAAACCACAGAAGACATTTCTTTACAATCAAGTGCTGCAGCTGTATCATTGTATAAAGTGCATGGAATAAATGGAATACAAAGTGCAGTCATTGTTAAAACTTAAAGTGGATACAGTAGATATACACCATAATGCACAAATATATAAAGGACAGAAATCCATAGTTCCAGTATTGACATAAAACTCAATTGTAAAATAAAAGATACGTCACAAATAAATGAAAAATCAGCTAAATAAAAAATCATGCATGATAATGTATTATTTTAATTAATGCTATGAAATGTTTTAGCTTTGTGCATCACAAGCAAAACATTAAATTTGAACAGTAATTTTAAAAAGTTGAATGTCTTGGTTTGATTAATTTTCAGTTATTACCTCCATGGTTATATTTTCACTGGTATTTGTTTATCTGCTTGTTAGCAGAATAGACTCAATAACTTGGTCCCTACCTTTTGCCTTTTGTTGCTTTACAGGACAAATAAACTTTCTTCCCTTATGATGTCATAAAGTTCATAAGGTAACACCAAACCTTCCTGGCTTGTCACACCATAACAGCAAACCTAACCTTTTTTTGTGATGTCATAAAGTAAACCCTACATAGGTCATCACAAACAGCTGCAACCTCACTATAGTTGTGTGGATGTGTATAGGCTAGATGGGAAAAACGTCAGATGTCTGACTGCTCTTCTCTGTTGGTTGTCAGAGGTATATGCTCTAGGAGTGCCCTTCTTGTTTCTTCTTGAAATCACTGCGCATTCAAATGTGTTGATTTTACTTTGACAAAGAGTTCAGTATTCTGGATGATTAAAATGGATACAGGATAAATAAGGGCAAATAAAGGTTTTAAATGTGAAATCTCTGCTTTGAACCATATTAATAAGGTTCCATGGTGCCAACAGAAGAGCCATATCCACCAATTTGTGTTCAACATGAGAAAGGTCTCGCACAGATTACGCAGTTCTCACGCGCTCCTCCTAAATTCTTATTTGACCTTATTTTGCGTACAATGTCCGCGCATAAGAAAAGGCTCACTTTGTGCTACTGCAAGCGCAGACAACATATCTTATGTTTGTGGGGGAGTAAAACTAATCATAGGTTCTGTCACCATGACAGCGTCAGCTCTGAGTGTAGGCACCGCCCCTTTGGCGGCGGCAGGGACTGACCAAACGGCTGGCAGGAGGAGCCCTGTTGTCGACAAGGATCTAGTCCCAGATCTCTCATTAAGACTGCTGAAGCCTGAGATTAGCTACAGATGGAGTACCGTGCATCCGGGTAAAAACACAAAGCAAATCTTATAGCGTGAGGCAGCTCCCCTATTGGTTCAAACGTGAATGTTGAATTTTGATTTAAAAAACCCATTTATGAGCCGCTTCATATTCGAATGTTATTTCATATTTATTGACAGGGTCACATTTTAGAAATACAATCAAAATATTTCATCTCTGGAGCTCAAATAATTATGTTATTAAATATGCTGGTGTTTTCATTCTTGTGTTGATCGTTTAATTTGGCGGCACAGGGGTCATGTGACAGACATACTGATTGGCTGCCTGCTGGCCCTGAGACAAAGAGGAGGGGCCAGTCTCGTTCTCTGAGATTCAACTGTGGGATCTTACAGCAGATTGCAGCGATCAGCAGCGGTCTGCTTCAGCCGGGGCCTCATCCGCTCAAAGCTGTGACGACCGGGTAACGTAAGCAACGCAATGAAATGAACGCTATCATTAAGGTGTAACGAAATCGAGAACCTTCAGTCATAGTCCTGTCATAGAATTGTATCTGGAATAAACCATCATGGATTCGTACCTGTTTCTGTGACATGTTTCTGAGGCGTCTACATGTTTAGAAAACACGCTGCCTTATGCAGGCTGGACAGATTCTGACATAAAACAGAATCCGCCAAGTTTGTGTGCAGACTGTTAATAATTAGGAGCAGAAATGGACAAAAATCCTTTAGTATCCAATTTGCCAGTTCACATTTTGCACAAATAAACTCTGAAAACAATGAAAACACAGAAAACTGTAACATGAGATATTATTGAAACAGACATTGAAGATATTAACTTGATGTCAAAAACTGTGCATGCAGCATGACGAGTCGAATTCTCTCTGACATCATTGGACTCCGACCAATAATATGATTAAAAGTTTGAAAGCTGGGGGACACAAATTGTTCCAGAATCACATGAACATTTAATTCACGGTTTCATAATAGTAAGCGCCGAAAGTGAAGAGAGGTCTCAGAATTGAATAAAAATGCTCTTACAAAGGGAAACAACAGTTGAATGGACCTATACGTGCATTAAAAGTTATTTCACCGGAGTCATCTTTGGTTTGCCAGGTGTGGCAGTGAACAAGAAAAGACATTTCTGTCCTCAATGAATGCATTTCTCCAAAACGTCAGTGAACACAACACGTGGACCATCTGACAACTCAACGACTGTTCTCTGAACAGCGCCTCACACTGCACACTGACTGTACGTTCCACTTATCGAGCCGGGCTGAAGCTCTGTGCTGGGATTTTACGAGCCTCACGGTGACACATGTGATCTGTGTCAGCAGCAAACAGGGCAGATGGCGCACACGCGCCTAATCCTCAAAACCAAAATAAACTTATTCCTGCACTGGACTTTTTTTCACACAGGGCACTGTCAGCAGTGCTTCACTTACAGCGCAAGCCTACCCGAGTCAAACTATTAATAACTTTTAATTAATACAATAAATAACACAATTACATCTAAGAACATAGATTAAAACATACAGCACTGTGTAATAACTGTAGGCACAATTCTAAAAAGTCATAAATCAAAAATACTGCAAAAATAACAAAAAGCTTCTAAATATCACATCATTTTTGAAAAAGAGTGATAATTATTAAAAGCAAAACAAAATTAACATCTTGCGTGATTACCATTTACTTTTAATGCTGAATACTTTTGGGTGAACTATCCAATGGTTTCACAAAAAAAAAAAAAAAAATCATCTATTGTTATCCCCGTGCCCTGCGATAGACTGGTGGCCTGTCCAGCGTGTACCCTGCCTCTCGCCCAATGAACGCTGGGCTAGGCTCCAGCACCCCCGTGACCCTTAATTGGGGTAAGCGGGTATAGAAAATAAATGAAGGAATGAATGTTATCCCCGTTTATGGAATTGTGCATCACACTGTAAACCTGTATTTTTTTCCCAACTGAAAAGGTTGGTTAATTTCTTTAAGGAAACAGACTATTCTGTTGGATTTGATTTTTTTTCTTTTTTGGGGTGGGGGTAACATTTGAAAATTTCAAATTTGCCTTTTCACTGATATTAATGAAGAAAAAGCATCAAAATCCCCATTTATACAGACTTTTGCACAGTACTGTATCACACAATAAACCATTTAATCAGAACTATGCTGTTAGATGTTTGTAATGCAATATTGTATTGTATATTACTATATTATAATTTATCCTGATCACTCATCTTTGATCCTGACCGTTAATCCTGATCACTGATATTAGATCCTGATCACCCATTTTGCTAAACTGTCAGTACTGCCAAACTATTCAATTTTACTGATTACAGGCTCAAAGGTCAGCAATCAGGATCAAAGTTAAGGATCCGCCCCTTTGTATAAAATCCACCTGTTTAAACTCGAGCTAGGTTAACTTTTAAAATCATGAAAGTTTGTTCTGAAGCACCTTAAAATTGACTCGACAGTTTGTTTCAGAGCACACAGCTGGTAAAACATGTTTGGCCTAATTTTGCCTTAGCAGAAAGTAGCAGTACTACCTAATCATGAATTATCACATAAATCATAGTTTTGATACTGATTTAATATTGAATTAGTCTTTCTTCAACTATGAAGGACCAATAAATCCATTAATTATAATTCCCTGAAGAGAGAATGACCATCTCTATAATCTCACCCCACACATGGATAATACACATTTTCATTCAATATTCTTTAAATATTCATAAATTTTCATAAATGACATATTTATGAAAATTAATGCAGTTAGGTGCTATTATATTAAGTTTTTTTGATTGAATTCAAACTCTACACCGTGACATGAATTATATTCATTGTAAAAATAAAATGAAATAAAATAATCTTCAATAAATGATGTAATTAGGATTAAGCTATTATATAAATTCTAAGTAGTTATTCAGAGTAAGAAAAATAAATCTCTGTAGAAATAATTTAGTTTTGAATCATCATAAATTAGTACAATTAAGGGAGTCTGTAAGAAGATGCGATTCAAACTGGTTTCTTCATTCAGATCACATTTATAGAAACTTTATTATAACCTTATTACAGTCATCCAAGTAGGTTGAGTCAGGTCAATTGGACTTGCACTCTTTCAAGTCAATTCAATTCAATTTTTATTTATATAGCACCAAATCACAACACAAGTCGCCCCAAGGTGCTTCACAGGAGCAAGGTCCAATATTAGTGGCCCCGGCTCCGTTGGGTGACCAGCCGCTCTGGTCACCACACCAACAATAAACTATTTTAAAATAATTAATACAAGCAATACAAGGTATAAGGGATTTGTCACATACACTTACACAACACAATTTACACACACTTAGATACACTTGTTTAGTTCCTCTGCAAGGAACTAAACAAGTGCAGTTGACCTGACTCATCCTACTTGGATACCATGACCTGAATGAGTGAGAATCTTCACAGACATATTATTATGGGCAGTGTGGTGGCCAAGTGATTAGTGCACTTGCTTCCAAAACAGAAGCTTCCTGGTTCAAGACCGCCCGTGTCCATTCTCCATGTAATGTGGACTTGCATCAGGAAGGGCATCTGGCATAAAACCTTTGCCAAATCAACATGCAGATCCATATCGGATCTGCTGTGATGACTCCGAGTGGGGCAAAAAAAGGGAGAAGCAGAAAGAATTTACTATAACCTTATTACAATGTATCCTGTATACATTTTTGCATGCAGTTTGGTTGTTTTAATTCTTAAAACAACCAAACTCTGCAAAGCTACTAAGATAAAAATAGTTTTGCAACATTATAATCACACCTTTGAAGATTAATTAGGTTAAAAGATGATTGAGGCCACAGTTAAATTGTTTATTGGCAAGAAATGGTTCAGATCAAGTTTAATCACTGATTGCTTGCGATATCACAATCAAAGTTGTGACATTGAGAATGATCATCTTTCCGGTGTTAGTTTAACTTGAGCAGACTTGCCTCTGGAGATAAACAGTCGTGGACGAAACCGAGCTGAAAAGATCCAAAACAAAACAGAGAATGACACTAATCAGAGCAAAGCAATGTGCAGCTGTCAAACTTTAAGAAAGGCTGTCCAGATCAGCAAACAAAGACAAAGTCAGTGAATTCATCAGTGAAGGACAACCTGTAGGCTGAACCAGCACATTATAGTCTACTGCTGCCGTTACTGTCACCATTTACTGTCAAAGACATGCAAACGTTTACTGCAAGCCACTAATTATAGATATGTGTGTGTGTTGGTATACATATAGCCAGTACTGTGCAAATGTTTGATACATGCTAGTTATGGGAAAAAGGTAGTAAAAAGTAGTATTACATTTTTTCCCCTTCAACTTGGTGAAAAGAAATTTAAATTTGAAGCACCCAAACATTTCTGTTTCAACAAAAATGTAACGTAAGATTCTCCCATTTCATTAAAAAAATTAATTGATTATCAAAATACAAAGTTATTTTAAAAATCCATGTCGATATAGTGTGACACGACAACACAAAGACAACTGCCAACGGTCACTGATAAATCAGCTAATTAATTACAACCTGATTATCTTATTGTATAAATTGTAGGAAGCCATAAGAAATTATGTATTTATTACAGGTAAAAATAAGTCATACAATTTACTACAGTATTTGTAGTTATGTTTAAAAAAATAGATATTTAGTAGCTTTGCATTCATTTTAAGAGCTTCAGGCACATTAAATGCACTTAAAACTTAATCAAAAAAAGGAACAAATTTTTTGTGTAGTTTGTTCATGAAAATAGTATATTAAAGAAACTAACACACCTTTTCAGGTGAATAAACACCTTATTTTGTAGGTTTACACCCCAATGCATAATTCCACAAAGAAAACAAATGGGGGATAATTATAGCAGCTATGTTTACGTGGAACCTGCTAATCTGTTAATAATCAGAATGATTGAGAATCTGAACTGAAACGTTTCATATAAACTCATCAATCAGAATGGAATAACTGAATCTGATCAGAACTTCAGTCAGAATTACAAGGGTGGTGCAGTCCTTTAATAATCTGTTACATAGGAAAATGTTAACACCTCTTAATCACGTACACAGTTTGAGATTACCTACTATAGGTGTAACTATGCTCATCACTTGTGTAATGATCAGTGATGTGTAAACAATATGGCAGCTCCTAAATGGGCAGGGGTATCTCAGAGTCAGAGATTTTCCCGTGATGGAACGAGGAAAGAGACTACGGTAATTCTGGAGATTTTAAAAGAATTAAAAGTTGTTCACCGTTTCGAAGACCGAAAACAACATAACAAGGAGTTATTCCATAATGTAGATGAACCACCAGTCCCTGTTGTGGGTTCTCATCCACATTCGTCCAGTCAAAGAGCACTGAAGGAGATAGTGTGATTATGCCGCTCTGCTTCTCGTGTTCCCAGCATCTCTCCTGCTGCAGTTTGAGCAGCAAAAATACAACAATATTGATCAGGCTGACTGTGATACATAGGTCTATTGTTGAAATGAAATTGAACGGGGCAACAGGAGCTGCTTTCTACGCATGTCAAAATAGCCAATCTGACTGTATTGAGCGATACATATAAATACATTCACTATCTGATGATTTTTATTATGGTTATGTAAATGATACGCATGGAGTCACTGATCTGAATGATTCCATTCTGACTGGATTCCACTCCAATTGGAATGGTTCGCAGAAACATAGCCACCCCGCCATATGTATGTTGTTTAGTGTTTAATGTAAAGCACCCTTTATCATGATTTCTTTTTGATATTTAGAAACATTATTTCTGAAGTATGTTTATATTTTTTAAAAGCATGCCTAAGATTTTTGCACAATACTGGATATCAGTAGCAGATTGCTTAATGTTTTTTTCTTTGTAGTGTTCACAGTACAACAAAGGGAAGTGTAAATATGGACACAATAGGTCACTGGTTGTGACGATAATAATTAAGGGTGTAATAATTAAAATGTGATGATTTGCATTCTGAGGCTGAAAAATACAACTGTGATATGATTAAATCTTGACAACCAGAAAATGAGTTATATTGACTGTTGTGAAGTAGCACATTCTGTTTGAGAGATTAGTCCGTGCACTATGTGTGTGTGTGAGAGTGAGATCTACATGTTAACCAGACATTGTATCTTCAGTAGTAGAATAATGTGGGTGTTTGTGATAATTTGCTGGACAGTCACATTCTAGGTCTAAGCTTCAGAACTCTGTCCCATGTTGGAGAGGACTCGCACTATTCTGCTTTTGAAAAACTGAGGGGAGAAAGTGGCAGCTGGAGCAGAAAGTCTAATACAGGCCCTGAGACCTATTGGTGCCAGTGCTTATCCCCAGATACCGCAGCATGAAATCGATGAAAGTCTACCACTCTTCCTGAACGGGACGCCAGTCCAATGCAGGTGACTTCCCCAGCAAAGACTGGTTCGCACTTGCAGCTGGGTGGAATGTACATTATTACATCCATTAATACATTATTAGAAGAACTCTGCTTGTTGAAGTTAGAAGTTTTTAAATGAAGAGATTCTATGTTTTTTTTGTCATTCTACATTCAATTAAAAAAAAGGAAATTCAGAAACAACAACATGATGTGAAATGAGATTTATCCATTAAAAAACTCAAATTGTGAATTTTGTTTAGTGGTAAGGAAAAAAAACTTTCTAGCTTATCAAATCCTGAATCCTGAATTGTGTATCAAAACAAACAAAACTGCCCCAGGTCTGAAGAAGCAGACAGATAAAAGTATCCAGCACAAGTGATGGGGTTAACGGAGGTGCTGGTGTTTGGACTTACCTCCCAGATTGTCCATCTCTTTCTCCTGCAGCAGGCTGACGGCGTCGTCCTCTCCTTCCAGCGTCAGCTCCGGCTCAGGGTTCTGGCTGCTGGCAGTTTGGCTGCGGAAGGCCTTTTTAGACTTGACCACCTCATCATCCTTTGTGCCTAAAAAGAAAATCAAAACAAACTATTAAATAGCCCTCGGCGCCCCCAAAAGCTCAGTTTGGTATCAGCCAGCCTTGCTGCACTCATATTATCAGTTTAAGTTACCTGAATCTGATATTTTGGTGTGTGTGTGTGTGTGTGTGTATACACCTAAATCTGATGATTTTTGTAATGTGCGAAAACACAAAATCAGATTTTTTTCATATCAGATTTGGGCCACATGCATATAGGGCTGGGTATTGATCAAAATTTTTCGATACCGGTACCGATACCGATACCTTCACTTCGATACCGGTTCCTGAACGGTGCCATTTTCGGTTCCTATTTTATAAAATTAATTCTAGATAAAAAATTTAAATTTCAATACACATTCTGTTGCACATATAAACGTTTTATTTAAGTTATTTCCAATGCAAAAAGAAGAACACAATCACACAGTATCTATCTATCTATATCCATCTATATCTATCTATATCCATCTATAACTATCTATCTATCCATCTATTCTATTCACACAATTTACACACGCAAAAGTGATCAACAGTTTTTCTTTAAGAAGATTAACATGTCAGCCTTCTCAGGGGACAGACAAGCTCTTTCCTGGCTG
>OMMV01107139.1:4959-18529 GCA_900302635.1 Chatrabus melanurus
CAGCTGCAGCGCTGCCATGCATGCCAGTGATGTGAATCATTTCCCCCCCTCCCCCCCTTTTCGGAGGAGGGGTTGTGAGAGCATATGGCGAGCATAACAGCAAGGGGGAGGAGAGAGGTAGGCCTTGGTCGAAACAAGGCAGCGATCAGGAGGGGAGAAGAGGTAAAGGAGGAGTGACGTTGAAAAATATCCGCAGGAGTTTGATCTTCCCGGCCGGCAAAAGACTGAAAAAGAAGGCTGGGACACAGAGGCTTGCTGGGAGAGAAGTGAAGTGAAGAGGAAAAGCGGAGGAGGAAAGAAAAAAAAGAGGAAGGTGTTAGCTGCACATGCAAGATAGCTGTAGGCGACCAAAACCATGAGGGGTTTTGGTTTGACCTTTATTTCACGGCCTCCGTTTGTGCACTCCTTTGCCGAGAGAGAGGCTACGAAATAGAGCTTGAAACAAAGGAGGAGTGGATGTTTTTAGGCGGTAGAGAGGCTCAGGGGGGGGCCCACACACATGGACCTGTAAGCCCGAGGCTGCATCAGTCAGGCCTGTCTGCATGTGATCTGTCCAAAACTCTGCACACCAGCTTTAGTCGTGGCATTTGATGACAAGGTCTGTCTCTCACTCATGCGGCTCACACGACCTTTGCAGGGTCACACCTCCTATTTTTGATATTTCCTCGCCTCGCCTTGCATTCTCACTTTGTGTCGAGCTGTGTGGCAGCTGAAGGAGACCCAGGCTGACACACATATACAGCAGTCACCGGGGATTCTTTCTCCGAATAGCTGCAGGGTGGTCTCGACTGTAGCGCGCACACTCATCTCTCTGCATGTGGCTTGTGGCTGTGTGGACTTTGTGTTTGTCTGGCATAGTCGAGCGTTATTGTCATCCTGTGCATAGTACAGGAAGAACTAAAAAGGCACTCATACAGCGCATACCTCAGCCAAGGCTGTACGGTCCTGGGATTTTTCATTGCATCGTTGTGCCCCTATTGTCCGACAGAAACTGTGACGTCATTAACGTCATGTGACTGCATATGCTTATCTGGATTTGCACCAAACTTCACGTTGATTTTCTGCTCTGAAATGTTTGTGGGTGACAGTTTTCGTCAAGATCAGTTTGTACATTTTTGAAGAATTGACTGAAATTTCAAAAATTACCACATCTTGCTATGTCAATAATGTCAATTCTTATTGACATCAAAATTTAATGAATTCTTCCTCTTGATAAGACTAATCATTCCACTATGTTTTGTGGAAAATGATGGAAAACCTGGGGCATGGTCGGTGCGGTCTGTGAGAAGGCATCTTTATTATATACAGCTGTGGTGCAGTGCGAGCTGCTCATGCACCCACAAGCAATTATTCAATTAACTTAGGCTTGTGGAAGGCATGGTTTTTGTGAGACGCACCATGACCAGACTTATCCAAACTAAACAGAGGGAGGAGGATGTCTGGAAAGGACTTATTACTTTTGTCAATGAGGTTATTTGAAAATGTCCCATGGAATGGACAGACCACCTAGGGACCCGACCCCGTGTCTGTCTGTCTGTTATGATGTCCCACCAAGTGACCTTTCTGTACTTGGGTCATATCTCAGGAACTACTTATGATAGACACTTGATGTTTGGCTCATATGAAAATTATTTGGAAGGGCTTTCATGATATGTCAATTTGGTTGCTATGGCAACCATGGTTGCTAGGGAAACTTTTTTTTTTGAATATCTCAGGAACTACTTATGATAGATACTTGATGTTTAGCATATGAAAGTTATTGTATATTGACGAAGTAATAAACAAAGGATTATTTTATTTCTGTGAAAAAAGGTTGATTCCTGTTTCTTCCACCCTGGGACATCCCACTTGCAGGGCTTTACGCACTGCTTCTAGTGTTTTCATTGTTGTTTATGTTATTTAGTTAGTTAATGAGTGAATCTGCATTAAAGGTCAGGATCCATTTACATCTGGGTGGATTGGGACAATGCAGATGAAGTGTTTTGTCCAAGGATACCGACAGGTAGTGTGACTGAGAATCAAACCCAGGTCTCTATATTGGTAGTTTAATGGGTTCTTTCTCTTGATAATATCAAGTATTCTACCAAAATCTGTGGAGATCAGCTGAAAACATTTGGACAAATAGAACCAAATGTATGACAAATCCTCAGCTTCACAATGTATCGTAATGGTGAAATTAAAAAGATCCAGAATTCACATTCCAAACCTGATTATTACCTAAATTTTATGGGCACTTCTTTTGCTAAGAATGATCGCTGTACCACATTTGTGGCGATCGGCTGAAAATGTTTTGAGGAATCTTGCTAAAACTGGCAATCGCACAGCCTACAAATCAAGTCTACAAAATGGGCATGTGTAAAAGATGTGCATGTTTGTTTTTCGCGCATGAGCATGCACATATTCCTTTTTGAGCGCTCTCTCTCTCTCTCTCTTTTTTCTCTCTCGGCTTTTCTCCTTCCCTCTCAGTATCCTGCTACTTTGCCAACTAAAACAAAACGGCTGCCAATCAGAGTCTACAACAATCATGATCCATTTTCCTGCAGGTTTCTGCCATCTGCTAAAATGATAATCCAGATGAAATGTGATGCGGTGGCAATCGCACAGGCACTCCTGCAGCTTTAGCTGCATGACATAAAACAGCTTGATTATCAATTACTGCTTGCATTAAAGATTGAAAATATACAGTTTTTGCATATGCAAGGGCATGCATAGACAGGGTATTCTTTTGTTGACAACAGTTTTATCTGCAGGGTTGATAACTGAGTAATTGTGTAGTTTTAAGAAAAAACAGGGCTAATTTTGTGCAGGAATGCAGAGCATACAGTGCGTGATGAGAGAAGCGTGCTATATGCGGATAGGGAAAATTGCTTGACAACTGTACGCGCTGTGTGTGAGTGATGTTGCCATGAAGCAGTACGCCAATACAAATAGGCTCTGTCAGTCAAACATTCGGCAGCACTTTTTATACGAAATGGTTATCTCATGGTTGCGGTGTTTATGTTCCTGCAGTTGTGCCACAAACTACATCCAGGTCTGCACACTTCCTGTGCTGTACAGGCTTGATTTAAAAAAAATTGTTGAATATTAAACCACAAGAAATACAACTGCAAACTGTTAACAGTGCACATGTTCCAAGCAGTAATGGAATGTGTCAACTTCCAGCAGTGGATATAGAACATATCAGAATTACAATACTGCGCAAGACTTCCATAAGTGTTGTAAGCCGATGCACAATTCTGGAAGTGGCCATACACAATTTCAAAAGTTGGACCATATCGGAAGTGATGTTCAAATGTCAAACTTTTCTGAATCTTTATCAGAGATTTTTAAGCCCATTTAAGAGAATGTGATATGTAAAGTTGCTAGGCTGGTGAGACCATCATCTTAGAGCACTGTTCCGATTCCGGAAGTGGTGACCAGTTTCGGAACCACAAAAACCTTCTGATATGGTCTGCGTTTTGATATTGTGCAGAGCACAAATAAACTAGGTTTGAGTTAATCAATCAAAAAAAGACCCTTCATGATTGACACAAAAATGGAAAGCGTCACCTCGCCCGGATTAGGGAACTGGGGCGTACTCCTGGAGCCAGGCCTGGGGGAGGAGCTCGCAGGTGAGTGCTTGGTGGCTGCGTCTACAACCATTAGGCTCGGTCGGGATCAGCCCGAAGAAACAACATGTTGTCACTTCCATGCGGGCTCACCACCCACAAGGAGAGAATAAAGGGTCTGGTGTACTGTTCTACGGACAATGGACATGGACATAAGCCCACATGAACTGACACTCGATTATGGTACTTGACTCTTGGAACATGAAATATCACCTCTCTGGTGGGGAAGGAGCCTGATCTGGTTCGGGAGGCTGAACGATACCAACTTGAGATTGTTGGGCTCACCTCCATGCACAGCATGGGCTCTGGAACCAAACTCCGAGAGAGGGGCTGGACTCTCTTTTTCTCCAGAATTGTCCAGGGTGAGAAGCACTGGGCGGGTGTGGGGATACTCACAAGTCCCCGGCTGAATGCCTTTATTTTGGAGTTTTCCCCGGTGAATGAGAGGGCTGCTTCAATGTGACTTCATGTCGCAGAGAGGAACCCGACTGTTGTTTGCGCATATGCGCCAAACAGCAGGTCAGAGTACCCAGCCTTCTTGGAGACTCTTAGTGGGATCCTGGAAAAGGTCCCTGCTGGGGAGGCCTTAGTTCTACTGGGGGACGTCAATGCTCACGTTGGCAATGATGGAGAAGCTTGGAGGGCAGTGATTGGGAGGAGCAGCCCCCCCTGATCTGAACCCAAATGGTGTATTGTTGCTGGACTTCTGTGCTGGTCATGGATTGTCCATCACAAACACCTTGTTCGAGCACAAGGGTGTTCATAAGTACACTTGGTACCAGAGCACCCTAGATCAAAGGTCAATAATCGATTTTGCAATTGTGTCATCAGAACTGCGACCATGTGTCTTGGACACTCAGGTGAAGAGAGAGGCGGCGCTGTCAACTGATCACCACCTGGTGATGATTAGGGTCAGTTGGTGGGGTAAGCCACCAAACCGAGCTGGAAGGCCTAAACACATTGTGAGGGTTTTCTGGGAATGTTTAGTGGAAAAACCTGTCCAGATGACCTTCAACTCACACCTCCGAAGGCACTTCTCCTACATCCCAAGGGAGGTCAGGGTCATGGAATTGGAGTGGTCCATGTTCAAAGCCTCTATTGTTAAAATGGCCGCTTTGAGTTGTAGCCAGATTGTTGTCAGTACTTGTTGCAGCGACAACCCAAGAACCCACTGGTGGACATCTGCTGTGAGGGAAGCTGTACCGGCAGGCCAGAAGGACTGTAGCCTCAATGGTTGCTGAGGCAAAAACCCGGGAAAGGGAGGAGTTTGGGGAGGCCATGGAGAATGACTTTCGGTCGGCCTCAAAACAGTTCTGGCAAACTGTCATATGACTCAGGAAAGGGAGGCAGTTCTTAGCCCATGCTTTTTTCAGCAAGGTTGGAGAGCTGCTTACCTGGACTGGGGATATCATCGGGCGGTGGGAGGAACACTTTGAGGATTTCCTCAACCCTACCAACATGCCCTCCTTCGAGGAGGCAGGGGTGGAAGGCCCGGGCAGATCTGGTGCCATTTCCTTAGCAGAAGTCTCTAAGGTAGTCAAAAAACTCCTCACTGACAAGTTGGTGGGAGTGGATGAGGTTTGTCCGGAGATGTTGAAGTCTCTGGATGTTGTTGGGCTGTCATGGCTGACATGCCTATACAACGTCCCATGGAAGTCTGGGATAGTCCCTCTGGATTGGCAAGCTGGGGTGATGGTTCCCATTATTAAAAAAGGGTGGCCGGAGAGTATGTTCCAGTTATAGAGGAATCACACTCCTCAGTCTCCCTGGGAAAGCCTATGACAGGATGCTAGAAAGGAGACTTAGACCGATAGTTGAACCTCAGATTCAGGAAAAGCAATACGGGTTGTGTCCGGGTCGTGGAATGGTGGACCAGCTCTTCACCCTCGCACAGATATTAGAGGGGGCTTGGGCGTATGCCCAACCAGTCTACATGTGTTTTTTGTGGACTTGGAAAAGGTATATGTCTGGGTCCCCCGAGGTGTCCTGTGGGGGGGGTGCGGGAGTATGGGGCACCGGGACCGCTGCAATGACGAACCAGTCTCTATAAGACCAAAGCAGGGGCTGTGTCCGTGTTCTCGGCATCGCATCAGACCTGTTCCCGGTGGGTGTTGGACTCTGCCAGGGCTGCCCCTTGTCACCAATCCTGTTTGTGATTTTCATGGACAGGATTTCAAGGTGCAGTCAGGGATTGGAGGGTGTCCAATTTGGTGACCTCAGAATTGCATCCCTGCTGTTTGCAGATGGTGTGGTTCTGTTGGCTTCATCAGGCAGTGTCCTCTGATGTGCACTGGGCAGGTTTGAGGCTGAGTGTGAAGTGTCGGGGACAAAGATCAGCACCTCCAAATCTGAGACCATGGTCTTCTGTCGGAAAAGGGTGGATTGTCCCCTCTGGGTCAGGGGAGAGTTATTGCCCCAAGTAGAGGAGTTCAAGTATCTCGGGGTCTCACGAGTGGGGTTAAGATGGAGCGTGAGATTGACAGACTGATTGGGGCTGTGTCTGAGGTCCTGCGGATGCTGTACCGGACCATTGTGATGAAGAAAGAGCTGAGCCAGAAGGTGAGGCTCTCGATTTACTAGTTGATTTACGCTCCTATCCTCACCTATTGTCATGAGCTTTGGGTAATGACCGAAAGAACAAGGTCACAGATACAAGAAGCGGAAATGAGGATCCTCTGTCGGGTATCTGGGCTTACACTCATGGACAGGTTTGAGGCTTGAATATTGGGGAGGGACTCGGAGTAGAGCCACTGCTCTTGCGCATCGAAAGGAGCTGACTAAGGTGGTTCGTGCATCTGGTGAGGATGCCCCCTGGTCGTCTCCCTAGGGAGGTCTTCCAGGCACGTCCAACTGGGAGGAGGCCCCAGGGAAGACCCAGGACACGCTGGAGGGATTATATCTCTCAGTTGGCTTGGGAACACCTCGGGATTCCCCAGGAAGAGTTAGAGGACTTGGCAAAGGATATGGAAGTGTGGGCTGAGCTGCTTAGTCTGCTGCCACTGCGACCCGGACCCAGATAAGCAGCAGAAAATAAATGAATGAATGAGTTAATCTTGTCTGCACCTGTGTGATTTTGAAGTTGCATTTCTATGTTTTTGCTTGCAATTCTATTTTTTATTTGCGTTGTAGATTTTGTGTGTGTGCTTCCAGCATTTTGCATCACAGGTGGTTAGAGAGGGGAGCTTGGTTTTCAAAATCCTATGTTTTCAGTTTCTCATCACCATTCGCTGTCACATTTTATAACAGGAACTAAACCCAAGAGGCAGGACACGATACAGGCTTGCAGGCAAAAATGATTTACCTGCAGTGCAAAAAAACAACAAGCAGTACAGGGAATGACATATGGGAGGGAAACAGACCTGGGAATGGCGTGATGACAGCAGGACAAGAAATCCGAGGGGAACAAAATGCAGCCAGACAGGTAGGTTGCAGCACAGGAACAACCGATGGTAGCACAAGGAACACTGCGGAATGCTAACTTAGTGAGAAAGAGAGAGAGAGCATTGTGACACAACAGTGACTTAATGAGCCTATAAAAATCAGTGAAAAACCAAGCACAATTATACTGTGACGAACAGCAAACAAGAGACAGGCGCGTGGTAGCAGATGGAACACAGGTGTGTGACGACAAAGACAGAGCGCAGTGCATGCCCACAAACATGGGAGAAAACACACAACAGAGGAAAATGAGAATAACCAATGTGGCACTCACCTGAGTGCTGACAGGGAAAACTCAAACAGACACAGACAGCGGGAGAATACCAAGGCTCTCTTGTTGATCTAGTCCTATAGCACCCCCGGTTTCCATAGCACCCACAAGGTTTTGTTTATGCGCTGAACTGGGATCAACTGAGAAGTCACACCAGGCAGACATCCCAAGATGTATTTAAACTGATCATTATTCAATTTGCTGTGGTATATTAGCATGATTAAAAATTTCTTCGTCAAACAACCTCATCGAGGAACCAGAACCTGGTGAAATTGAGAAAAAGGAGGACAACAGTTCACCATTCAGAAAGAGTGAGGGAGAATAGCGCCACCTAAAGGAGAGCCCTGCTACGATAAAACGTCTGGTGCCGTCACTGTTTTGGATCATGATTCAGAAACAAACATTTCAGGATTGAGATTTGCTGAGAATTACCGCCCAAAATACTTTTAAGCACAAATGAAATATGGAACGCTAAATGAAAAACACAGAGATGCAACACAAAAGATAGAAATGTGAGTTAAAATCATGCAATGCAGTCACTATTAAATAAGATTTTGATTGCAATCCTTGTAAATTTGCACTGTTAACCGATTTGAGTTGGTTTCTTGTTGTTTAATTTGCACTAATTGTTTTCTTTTTTGCAATAATATTGGAATAAAATGAATCCCATAGAGCTAGTTGTGTGCATCACTTTATTCTTCCCTCATTTTCGGTGACACTGAGCATGAATGAACTCTGTTTCTGATTTGCATTTTGGGAAAGTAATTGACAGAGTACACTTCATCCAAGTGACCTTGAAACTTTCCACAGGTTTCGGGTACATCCTGCCAGGATGCTATCAAGTCCATGAAGATATGCAGTGTCGAGTTTTTCTCCAAATGTTGTGTCATTATTGTAACACTTTGGCTCTTGCAGCTCTCCACTTAAGATGACAGTAATAGAAAACATGCGGCCCTGAAAAGAAAAAAAAAAGCTCAGCTATATTATGGTCCTCTTCATTTTCCACGTCTTCACAGTGATTTGTGCTCCTGGAGGTTTTTAACCGGCACACATCTGGAAAGTTCTGGAAGAGGTTATAGGGACCTGTTTCCACCCGTGCCAATTGTGTACGGTACTGAATCAGGTACTGTAAGTCAAAGAAAAGATTTTTATAACCACCACTAAAGTATGATTCAGAAAAAGGGCTGTAAATACTGAAAAACCATTATGGTCAAATGAAAAATATAAATATACAATATGCACCATACATTCAGTCAGATGACTGAACGAGCTCATAAAGAGAGAAGGAGGAATAGTTAAACAGTAAAACAGGCACAGAGAGCTCCAAAGCCAACGGCCAACGGGAGCGTGTTTTTGTTTTTGTATGTAGTGAAGTTACAATGATATATCTGCTGCTGAAGTAATACTGCAACAACAAAATGTCTATCTGTCCATCTATCCATCCATCCATCCATCCATCCATCCATCCATCCACCTGTCTATCCAGGGCCAGCTCCAGCCAACAGGCTGCTGTGGGTAAGATTTTGTTTGGGAGGCCCCCCTTGACTATGCCTGGAGCCCAGAACTATATATATATATATATACATAGCATTTGGTGAATGCAGGGAAAGGTAGAGAAAATTGGACAAACGTCAGCAAAAATCACGTTACCGGAGTTTGGTAGCGAACCTCAAACGGATGCTAATGGAGGTTAAGGGAGGCTAACTTAGTCATAGTGGAGATTAACTTTCTCTAACGGTCTCCAGCGTAGCCAGAGGTACGTTGGCATACGTCGAGGAATTTTAAACATGTTGAAAATTTTTGGACGCGGTTCGGCGTTCATCGGCGGAGGACGGCAGAGGACAGCGGGGCCTAGCGGAGGCTAGCGGACACAGACGTTTGCAAATACGTTCGTCTGCGTTGGCCCAAACGTCTAGGTGTGACTGCGCCTTTAAGTGTAACTGCCCTTATGTTTGTATTTGGTGCTTAATTTGTTTTTACAGATGTTTGATTTTATCTTTGTATTGTTGTGTTTTGGATGTTTTATGTGGTGAGCACTTTGAAATCTCTTGCTTGAAAGTACTGTGGAAATAACATTATTATTATTATTACTGTTTTGTTAGCAATTGTTGCCATATTATTAGCAGCTAGTATTTATTATTTTGTGTTATATTGTGTGTTCTTTGTGTTAGTGTTGTCTTTTGTGTTCTCTAAAACATTTTAGGAGATAATAGTATGCGGCCCCCTGTGACTTTGGGGCCCCTGGTCTTCCGTCTGGGTACGCCCATGCATTAACCCAGTCCTGTTCTGGTTATTGACACGATCCAAATGTTACTTCATTTAGAACTCTGACACAGCTTTTTACTCTCCATCCATCCATCCATCCATCCATCTTCATATTGGAGTGGCCCAAAGAAGGGTTTTAATACAAGAAAACAGATCAAATCTAGGCTGGAGTCTAGTTTATCCATGTGTATTGTTGGACTTTGAGAATATTCATAATATTCATAATATTAGCATAATATTCCAGTCATATAACACTGTACAATGTAGCTGTAAGGTAATTTTAGATAATATGACCCCTTTAAAATCCGCCTGGCAGTCTGATTGGCATCAAGAAAATAGCTGTTGAATATTGGATGAGGAATGAGAGATGACTTCACTGACAGGGACAATCAGCAACAATCATGCACTTCATTTCGGAAAAACAGTCAAACTCTTCAAAACCTGACAAGAAAGAAGCTTGACTTTAATATATAATATAATATATATAATATATGTTTATGCATCTTATTTCTTGCACATTGCTTAAGATGTTTTAGCCCAGAACTCTTCAGTTAATGAGGTTATGACCTACAACCCTGCAGACGCATTCGGTTGTATCGTACGGCTGACATCAGGCAGCCTGACCTCATTTTGATAAATGTGGGAAAATGGGAAGTAGCTATAATCTGTGTTATCTTATCTGTGTACTGTCCAAGCTGCCGACTGGGTCGTGTCCTCAGAGTGACAGGCGGAGTTGTGTGGGTTGGAGCTGGTCACGGCCTCGGGCCAGTGAAGTTTTAACAATTTCTGCCCGGATGTTCCAAATTATTCTGTGTACCCAGAGAATGTTTTAAATGAAAGTACACAGTAATTACAGTTTGCTCTGAAGCTTGCTTTGCACAAGTGCAAAGAAAAGATATTTAAAGGGGTCATATTGTGCAATATCAGTCATCTACTTTTTATAACTAAATACAATTAGGAATTCGTGTAAAACATCAAAAACCACAAGTCTGTCTGTGCATGTAGAAACATCCCCCTGTTTTAAAAAAAAAAAAACGGCCTGAAACAGTTCATTGTAGACATCTGTGACATATGTCGCGGAAGTCCATATCTGGATTTCTGTCTTTTCACTGCGCAGCATCTTTGATGCAGCAGCAAATAGCAAGGTGTGTTCAACATATCGCAGCAAAATGTATTTTGTGTGCTTCTTGTCTATTATTGTGTATGTGGTGCGTTGCCAAATTCTTGCACAGAGGAATGCAACATGCACCACATGAAAACTTTAAATGTTGAAATTTGAGCAAACGCACTGACCTTTGCATGTCCCACCGATGTTTTGAGAAGGGCAATGACTGTATGCATAATAAAGAAGCTAATGTTAACAACATATGTGCCGAAATTTCCAGAATTGTGCAACAACAAATTAGTTTCCTGTTCAAGCCCAATGTAATAAACACAAACCTCCAAGAGGAAATGTTAACATTCAAATGCAGCTGTCCAATTTGTTATAAAAATAGCTTGACGACTGAAATAAGTGCAGCTAATGTATTCGTGCTAATGACGTAGCTTATTACTCCCGCATGGAGTGGTAGCACATGAGGGAGTATTGATTTTGGCCCTGTCTTTCCATTCGTGTGCGAACAAAATAACTCAAACAATTTTGATCCAATTTGGACCAAACTTGGTGGAATGATTGAGGGTCATTCAAGGATAAGGTGATTTTATTTTGAGAAACAAATGGTTTAGTCAAGATTACCGCCCAAGCTCAATATTTGGCCCAATGCCCCTATATAGGGGATATATAGAATGGCTATATTGAAGAATTCTTTAAAGATAAATTCAAGGTTGTTATTATTAAACACTTATATGAAGTCATACATCACTTTCTATTGGTCATGTGACCTTTGACCTTGGGTGAAATTGAAGGGTCAACCTCAAGGTCATAACTGTGTAACTCATTTTGGAGCCAACATAGATTGAACATGGTGGAAGGATTGTGTGTTAGTCAAGGAAGGACAGAAATAATCAAATGTCAAGGCCACACAAAACCATAAATGATGGTATCACGCAATCACAAAGAATTAATTTATAATAGAATAATCATACTTGTAAGGTGCAGGTGTTGCACTCTCTGAGCACTCCTTCTTGTTCCAGCAATGTTTAACAATGAGTGCAAAGAAAGTATAGCACCACTGACAGTTCTGCGCTGACAATGATCGACGTGGATCAATGTAGCGTGCAGCCTGCAAGACCACAGTAATGTCAAAACATGTTTGTAGACATGATTTCTCTCCCCGTTTTAAAGGATGCATTCATTTATGATGCATTTTTGGTCACAAACTTCAATGGAAAAGGCAAAGGCAGGGAAAAGGTGTATGAGTTCTTTAAGGGCTGGAGACATTTAATAAAAGCCTCTAAATGGATTAATTAGTTAATTTTGCTTTTTTGAAAGTGTTTTTTTAACATCATTTTCAACAGCTATTGTTTTGAGAACAGGCAAAACCTCCATCTAGCCAAATCCATTGTGGTTGCCAATGCTCAATGAAAAAAAAAAAAAAAAGATTGATGACTTTCCCAAAGTGTTTTTCCACCTCTAAAATATATCTGCTCGATCTGCTGCTGGTTTCAACTTTGGACCTTGTTTTGAACAAGCTGATTGATTGACTTATGGATACAGGCCAGCGTGTCCTCATTTCAACTGTTTGAATCAGAAAGGCCTCCACTGTGGAGGGAGATAAACTTCGCTTGCTCCAAAACCGCTCAAACCGCAGCAGGTGGCCTGTGTTTTGGTCATACGCTCGCTTAGGATCATGTTTCCTCCCTGTACATATGTTATCAATTAGTGTAGATCTGAAATGTGGCTGTTTTCCCTCCGTTTTGCACCATGACAAGTGAAACCCAAAGCTGTAGAAGCTGCAGAAGAGAGCAACAGTGAGCAAAACATGAAAAACATCTGCAAAAAAAAAAAATTTACATTCAACATCTTTTAGAAAACGGCACATCGAGCTGAGGACACTGGCTGCATGGTTAACACCATCACCACTGTCCATTATTGTCTCTACATAAGAAAAAAAATTGCCTGCTGGTCATTGAACTGGATTTGGCAAACAAAATTATTTGCAGAAATGGAGCGAGACTGCAAGCACAGCCAGTTCAGGCAGCCAACTGGTGTCATGCTGCTAATTTAACCCCTTATCTGCTGCACGTTTATAGATAATAAAATGAGTTTGTTTTCCAAACTGACACGAAATGCAAAGGCATATGTGCAGTGCAGAAGTCCTCAGAAGTGACATGTTAGTCTTAAGACCCTCCATGGAATCTGACTGGATCCTTCAGAGAGGGGAAAAAAACTGTAATTCCAAAAATTGCTTGTCATGTAGTCTCATTCAGAAATATGTCTGGGCCTGATCTTATGTGAAACACTTGGACAAGCACAGGCTGTCCTTTTATACGTCTTGGCTCTCACTCTCTTGGAGCACTGCCTCCAGGGAGGGTCTCCTTCCAGAGTGACATCCTGACCAGCCTGCAAAGGCCATGATATTTCACACAGCGGAGATGCACCAAGAGCAGGAATGTGTATGAATTTAGGAACACTGTGTAACTGTTTCGAGGGCCAAAATGGGGACTAGAATTTGATTTGACTGTTCTCACATGGGTAGCGTTAACCAGAAACCTGACGTGTGTTGGAAATAAAAGTGGTTGATGTTGCTTCCACTACTCAGAAAAAGGAAAAAAAACCTGATCATGCTAATTTGAGACCCTTTATCCTGTAATGGGAACAAGCATCGGTGGCCTTAGTGGTCACTAGATCGAGGCTTTGGAAATGAAGGAAACTGACAAACAAGGTAATTTTGAAGCCACATGTAACTTCAGCCACACCTGCTCCTAATTTCCATCAACCATCCATTGTCCACCATCCGACAGGTGGACGGGATATTACATCAACAAGACAAACTTGCTTTTTGGATTGATGTGGTGCATGAAAATTCACTGAATTTTAATCAGTTTG
>OMMV01107185.1:0-12565 GCA_900302635.1 Chatrabus melanurus
TATTGGTGCCGCGGTCAAAGGAAGTGGGATCGACGATGCATGGGTCACTGCTGATATCTATGGCCCAGTTACAACTCGAAAGATCTTGGAGGGCAAACATATGAGAAGATCTGTTGATGCCCACATCATGACCTTACAGGTATTCTTTGATCTGTACATTGAAGCACTTCTCAAAGAGCAAACGGACTTACAAGACATATTCAAGCAACCGCTTCAAGAACTAGCTGAAGCCTGCAAAAGAGGGAATGCATCTGAGGTATCACAAAAACACAGAAACTTAGTAGACTGCATGAACCAGCATGGCTTACAGCAAAAACTCGCACAGTTTGAAGAACAACACAAAGAAAATCCCATGTTTGTTGTGACGCTGAGATACATGGATATGGTCCTCACGTTATTGGAGTTCATACGTGCCACCCGGGAAGGAAATTGGCCCTTGCACTTATCATCCATGGAAATCTTGTGCAAATACTTCTTCGCACACAACAGATTGAAATATGCACAAATGGTACCATTATACCTTGCTGAGATGTATGCACTCAAAGAGAGCAACCCAGACATCTGGACAGAGTTCAGCCAGGGGCATTTCTGTGTCAAGAAAAGTCAAGTACCTTTTTGCAGCATCGGTGTCGATCATGCACTGGAACATGTAAACCGAACGATGAAGGTGAAAGGCGGACTGTCAGGTATCACACAGAAACCAGCTGCATTGTTGAGGTTTTTCCTTATTGCACCTGAGCTTACCCGTCTTTCTGAGGAAGTGATGCAAATGGCAGGGACCTCAACTTCGCAGCGGACAAAGCACCATGAACTATCACAAGCCATAACAGAGCGACATGAACACAACATCCAAAAGATGAAATCAGTGATGGTAGGGTGCAACCCATTCCAACAGGAAGACCCATGTCTCAGGAACTTTGTCACGAAAGCAGTGATGCCAGAGCCTGTTCAACGAGATATTCTGCAGAGTGTAACTGTTGGCCAAGAGTGCTACACAACATTTGTCAAGGAACGCATTGTTGGTCCCAAAAATCTCTGGGACAAAATGAGCAAGGTGAAATTGCTGACATGGACGGATGCCTCCAAAAGTGTCAAGATTAGCCTACCAACGAAGGAGATTGAGCTGAAACAAACACGGTCTCTTTTTACACGACTGCTGATAATTGCACGCACACGTGAAGAACTTGATCTGCAAGACCTAATTGGGCGTTACGAATTTTCTTGTGTCCCCATGTCCATTTTTGCCTCAGATGGATCATTGCTCCCATGTACAGACAAGAGCAAACTCATGGCTTTGCTTGAATCACTAGGTACAGCTGAAACTGAAGGCTCACAGGAGGACATGGAGCAAGACCTACCCTCAGGTGATCCACAGACTGAGAACACAGACGACCCAAATTTGACGACACTGCGCACAGAGGGCACAGATGATCCACAGCCGATGACACTGGAAACCAATCGAAAGGCAATCACATTGGATGGCATGGCTGTAGTTCATGAATTATCAGGTCAACAAATCAAAACATGTCTCGGGATAGCCCAAGCTTTCGTCAGAGCAATTGATAGCAAAGCTCAAAACTACACACTTGTACATGTTGTTTTTGATCGCTACGATATTGAGAAATCATTGAAGACGAGAACAAGGAATCGTAGGCAAGGCAAGCAGGGTGCATGTTGCAAGTATGATGTGACTGACAAGACACAATTCAACATGCCACTCAATCGCTTCTTAAGCAACTCCGAGAACAAAGACCAGTTAACGACTTACCTGGCAAAGAAGGTCCTTCACTTCTACAGGGACAGTACAAAATCAGTCATTGTGGCTACCAAAGACGGTGCTGCCTCCAATGGGATGAGAGTTGACCATCTCCAAAGCAACCAAGAGGAGGCAGATACACTTCTGATACTTCATGCGATAAGTGCCTCTAGACTCGCGTCTAGCGTCCACATCATGTCACCAGACACAGACGTGTTTGTGTTAGCTTTACAAAAGCTACATCTCATGGGTAACAATGTATCCATGTTAGTGGGAACAGGCAGCAAGAGACGTCTTGTGAAACTTCAGACTATACATCAAGCACTTGATGAGAATCTTGCAGCTGGACTGATAGGATTCCATGCTTTCACAGGGTCGAACACCACTGGACGGATAGCTGGCAAAGGCAAACAAACGTGCTGGAAACTGTTCAAAAAGGCAAACAAAGACATTCTCAAAGCATTCGCACAGTTGGGACAGACACTGGTCCCTTCCGCTGAGGTTTATCAAGGTCTGGAGGAGTTTGTGTGCTTACTTTTTGCACCAAGAGTCAACATCAAGGACCTGGGACAACTGCGCTGGCATTTGTTCAAAAAGAACAAGGCAGAGGCGGAGAAACTCCCCCCTACAAAAGCAGCACTGAAAGAACACATTCTAAGAGCCCACTACCAGGCAATGATCTGGTTGCTTGCAGACACACCAAATCCCAATTTGCCATCACCCACCAACTATGGATGGAATGAAGAAAACAACGAATACATTCCGAAGGTGTCTGATCTGCCACCAGCTCCTACTGCCGTTGTTGAGCTGGTAAAATGTGGATGTGGAAAAAGCCGATGCTCATCTGAAGCTTGTTCCTGTAAGAAACATTCATTGGCATGTACAGAGTTATGTGCATGTGATGCAGACGTCGACAACTGTGCAAATCCCTATAACAAACCTGCACAGAATGACACGTATCATAGCACGGATGACGAAGCAGAGCTGGAAGACGATATGGAACTGCAAATATAATACATGTAGTGCAGTTGCTTAATGCTGAACATGCTGAATGAACAATTACATGTATTGCTGTGCTTGCAGTAGTTCAATGCTTGACTTTTTCCTTGGCTTATAACATGTTTAATCTGCTATGTTCGTGTACATATTGTAATTTACGTTCGTCATCGTATAACACAATTTTAGTGCTTTTGTCATCCTAATAAAACAGTTTTAACATTCGGAGTTGTTGTATTAGTCATAAAAGTTTAAACTTAATGTAAATTCGCTTTCTACACATGAATAGCTTTTATATGATATGCTACATGTATATGTTTTAGTAATATGTGTAGGTTTCATAAAAACATATTGAGCGGACAATTTGTCTTTTCACGTTTAATATTGAATCCTCTCAAAATTGCATCAAAGTTGGTCCAAAAAAATGGCACCATCATTTTTTAAAATCAGAATAGCATACTCTTCAAAATTATACATGGTGCCAAGAATTAACATGAGTTGCCCACGGGCATTGGCATTGGCAACATAAGCCCCTACACTAGGACCCAGAGACATGAACATCACTGCAGAGAGAAGAGATGTGTACATATGGAAAGAACAGATTCCACACTCAAGCACCTTCTCTTGGTTTAACCAAATGGTTTGTCTAGATTTATGATTCATTTATAGTTAATTTTTTTATTTGTGTCTGATGTCTTGATTTCTGCTGTATCCCAAACTGTGATAGAACTTAAAATTAAGTCACAAAATGTTCCAAGGCATAGCCATCTTTATTAGATCTTTATTAATTCAAAGGTGCTGCAAGCAGAAAAGTATTGCCATGATGTAAAAAACTGGGAGAACTTTATATTTAAAGTTTGGATCCTTTCCATCAAATTTAGTAAAATTCTAGACAAAAGCAAGAGATTGTGCTAGAAAAGGAATTAGCATTAGTGTTGGAAATTAATGATTGGGCTATGACACTGAGTGTATGTGAGGAAAGTAAAATGAAAAGAGTTGATTTACAGGCTAGATTACTTTTATTCAAAATTATAGTCTTTGCCCTTTTCCAAAGATAATGGGAATCCAAGAAGTTGGGGATCCAGCTATTGGGTTCAGAGTGGACAGCTGGACTGAGCAGAACAGACAGAACAGGTTAAAGGCTGATCACTGGCTGGCAGAGGGATACTTGGGAGACTGACAGCATGAGCTGAGGACTCAGATGAAGCTGGAGACCATGGCAGTGACGAGGCGAGGCGTGGCAGACGTGGGTTGAGCTGGCAGGCAAACGAGTGGCAGACCAAAGTGCCAAAACAAATGATTTGGCAAAGAGTGGAAGACCCGGAGTAGATATACTGCTGGCTGATGACGTGATGAATGATAGGTGTTCTTCTTACCCCAACTTCTTACCAGAACTTGGGAAAACCACTTCTCCTGTTTCGCGATGCATCGCTTCCACCTCACTGCATGCAGGAAAGTAAGTAAGTCCTATTTAGGCCCCGAGGCCCATTGGTGCCGGTGCTTTTCCCCGAATTCCATAGCTTGAAGCGCATGAGAGTCTACAACTCCCCTTGGATGGGACTCTAGTCTGGCGCAGGTTACTTCCCCAGCCAAGGCTAGTACCTATTTTACAGCTGAAGGACTGGGACAATGCAGATAAAGTGTCTTGTCCAAGGACACAGACAGGTAGCATGACCTGGAATCAAACCCAGGTCTATATATTGGTTGTCCAACTCCTTATCCCACTTTTGTTTGTTTGTTGCTTTCCTTAAAATTGTTCTTGTTATATCTCATGTGATTTGTTCTATACCTTGGTATGGTTTTATTTGTTCAGTTTTATTCTTATTAATAAAATCTTTAAAAATGATCTTGATCTTCTATTTTCGTCACTTTCTGAATGTTTCTGAATGATGGCCTTCCACGACTTGGATTGATAGGAGGGTCAAAGAGCACAGTCATAGCATGGTGGATTTGTGCCTTTCCTTCCAAGAGCATAACAAGAATTGTTATATTGTTTCACAGTTTTTGCTTTGCTTAATGTGCAAGCATTTATACAGTGCATACCCAAATTTCTATCCTTTGCTCACAGCCATTTATCACATTACAGTTGTCTAATTTGTTCTTAAAATGTAATCCATTAGTTACATAGCTATCACATTTTTACCATTGTAAAATAAGGGCAATTGTGTAGCACAACTGATTTTACAGAAATTTAATCTGATCTGAATGCAAATAGAGATCCAGATCTGGTCAATTAAATTATATTTTTAGACCAGAGCTACACAAAGAAAGAATTTGTTATGTGGAAGCATGTATCACTATTTTAGTCATAAAAAATACATGTTATAGCATCCTATGCTTTCATGGCAGGCTTTCAAAATGGTGCATCCCAAAGGAAGCCCACAGACACTAGGGCCCTGAATCATCCACCTGTGCAAAGCAGCACACAGTGCAGTGTAAGTGCTGTGAGTATTGTACAGCTGATGCAGTCGTTATTTTAATGCTCAGCGCCCATGTTAGTACCAAGTATAATTGCGTTCATTTGTGTGCACATGGGTATGTTGGTGTAAAAGTGAGTTGTGTTCCGGTGCAGTGCCCGTGCATTGCTATCGTGCAGCAGCAGAAATCGACTGCACCAAAAACCAGCAAAAACCTGATCTAAAGTTGAGCACAGTTTTTCTGCTATTTACAAGGCACAGTTTCCCATAGCCTCACACAGACAGGTTCACGACGGATGTACGCTGTGCCTGTACACACAGGATCCTACGATGAAACTGAATTGAAGACAAAAACTAACAATGAGATAAAAGTAAAACTTATAGAAAAAGAGAAAACTTTAATAACTACGGTTTGTACCATAATTTTATGATGGGTTTTTTCTTCTCCAGGATGGCTGGTGGATAGCACTAAGATGGGGCTGGGCATGGCATGGGCTATCTGAAGATCGGGTGGATGAATTTGGGGGGTGGGGATGGGGTTCAGTTTTCACAGGGTGTCTGGACTTTAAACAGTTTGAAACAAAAATATAGACTGCTGAAAATACATCAAGATGTCTAACATCCTGTGATTTGATACAAAATATTACAAACCCTAACCGCACACTCCAACCTTAACAGAAAAAGAAAAACTCACTTACTCCACATCTGATGCAGATGTGGAGTAAGTGAGTTTTTCTTTTTCAGAGGGCAGTGTACAGAGCACACATTTTCAGTTTGAGTCAGAGTGAACAGTTTTTATCTTACCTTTAAAAGTGCTGCAGGTGATGCATCTTGGTGTGGAATCTCCTGAAGATCTTATCCTTCCATTCATTCAGGCATTTCCATGGTAAGCCTTTTGCAAAGGCCAGCTGAATCAGCTGAGCCTTACATGCATGGCGCAATGCCGGTCGGTGATCAGTGTAGACATTCTGCAAAACTGAGAATAATTTTTCACACATAGCGCAGGATGGACCGAGTGTTAATCTAAGTGTCATAGCAGTCACTACACTTGGTATGGCTTTCAGTTTTTTGCAGCACTTTCAGAGGAGGTTTTGTGTTGTCAATGTCTCTTTTGCCTGCTTCTTCTGTGATCATGTTTTGTGCATGTTGAATTGTGTCCCCACCAGCCACTGGTGCTGGTGCTTATCACTGGATTCCGTAGCATGAAACAGATGAGAGTCAACATCTTCCCCTGGACAGCATGCCGGTCCATTGCGAGTTTCTTCCCCAGCCAGGGCAGTACCCATTTACAGCTGGGTGGGTAGTAGTAGTAGTCATGGGTAGTCGGGGGTGATTGGGTGGTCTTGTAAACTTCCTGTGAGGAGCAGTAGGCACTGAAGGTGGTTGCTTTGGGGGTCTCCCTCCCCAGTAAGGAGCACAAGCCATGATTGTAAGAGAAAGACTGAAAAGCTTACTTGGCTGAGGTTGCTCACTGGTGCTGTAGAACTCGTGCTAATGGCCTCCATGGAGAGTCAGTATAGATGCAAGTTATGGAACTTGTGGATCAGTCTCTGGTGTCAGTCTTCTGTTTGGACTCAACCATCCCATTCAACGCTGGACTGGAGACCCCACAGTTTCAGACATCCTGAAGCTTCTTCAACATGAACAACATATCACCATCCAAGATTTGAGTGGGAGAAGGGGATCTGGAAGATGGGAGAAACTGGCTGTCTTGGATTGGTTTCAGTTTGGACATGTGGAAAGTGGAGACTTCTGCAGAACTGTGGGGTCTATAGACATGCCCATTTTGTGATCTCTGACCACAGACTTGCTGTAGCTTTTTTAAGGATTCAGTTGAACTCCCACAGACTGCTGTCTACTTGGTATCCATGACTAAATCTGGCTTGACTTCAAGACCAGACTGTCTCATGGGATTTTGCATGCAATTTGGGTGGAGGGTTGCAGACATGGGTATAACTATTGACACAAATGTAATGTGAGAGTTCTTTTGTGACTAGACCCTGAAAGTTCCCAGCAACTGCATTGGAGTCAGCAATGTCCACAAGAAGAGAAGCTTTATCTCTGAGTGGAGTTGTAGTGCCTGGCTTGGTAGAAATTCTGGGCTGTATAAGGACCTGAGAAAGTGATGGCTCAGAGGGTAGACAAGGAGGCATTTGTGAGAGGAATCTGTGAGCAGGTAACTTATTATCTGTGGTCTAGTGACCCTTGGCCTACTTACAGAGGAATCAAACAACTACATTCCTGGGTTCGATACCAGACCATGCTACCTGTCTGTGTCCTTGGACAAGACACTTTATTCTACAAACCTACACCTCGTCCTATTGTCCTACAGCGGTCAGTGGATGATGGATACTTTGAGCTGTTGTGTAGGGCTGATCCTCCTGCCAAGATGTTCAATATCTCCAGCGCCAGGTGACTTATCCCTCAGTCAGCTGCGAACCATCAAATATTAGTGAAATCATAATGACCTTGATCACTGACATCATCTTAACCAAAATCAAATAACATCTTCCTATCCATAGGCTCAATGTACCTGCCAAGTTTGATCAAAATTGGATTAGGGACTCTTAAGATATCTTGCTGAAATACACACATACTGTATACAAGCAGCCGAGGCCACCTCCAGAACAAGGCTTAGGAAATTAAAGCAAGAAATTGAAAAAACAAGCTCATTTCAAGCTAAATGTAACTTCAAAACATGAGAGCAGAGGTACCCAAATTATATTCGTAGGTCTATAAATTAATGCGGATGGAGGGCCATGGACCAAAAATAAATGTTGATGCTGTGTGAATAACATATATACTATTAAATGAAATATTAAATATTTTATCGAGAATTAACATTCTAAATCTGAAATAAAATTTCAAAATCATAAATACACTACTGTTTAATCTGCTTAATAGTGATTTATTAATTTGCAAATAATTTCTCAATTTCCCTGGAGGGCCAAAACAAAGGAAGTGCAGACCAAACATGGGCAGGGGGCATTACATTGGGTAGCCCTGGTTGAGTGGGACAGAGCGAAAGAAGCAGGTTGTTTTGGCTACAAAATCCTTTGCACAGGGTTGTGTGGATTTGTGAGCATGTTATTAACTCAATCAGACTCGACTATCTACCTCGCTTTTTTCTGTCGTAGCTAAATTCATACAAAATCCTTTCTGCTGGCTTGTATGGAGGTGTGACCATAATATTAAATTTTTAGAATATCACCACTGTTAAACAGTCAGAAAATAATTTAGAACATTTCTGTGCAGGAAGTGTCTGTCTGTCTCGCTGACTGACGAGCACTGATGCCACTAAACCATCATCAATCCAGCATCTACTAACCATCCAGCAGGTGGCAGACCCATCTATGGGATATTACATCGGCAAAGCAAATTTGCTTGACCTGTGGCATCAAAGTTCACCAGATTTGAAAGGGGTTTTCCTCATTGTATACCCTTTTAATTTGGTGAATTACAAGAGGATATCATTTATTATAATTTTTTAAAATGATCATGTTAACAAACTGGAGGAGATGGATTCATTTATTCATTCATTCACTGCAATTTATTGGGCACATGCTTAGGCTTTGGATACATACTGTACTGGCTTGAATATAAGACGGCCCTGATTATAAGATGACCCTGTATTTTTCAGATGTATTTTCTGGAAGAAATCTCGTCTTATATTGAGGCCAATACAGTAGTTACACCAGGACTAAGGTGATCACAAGAGTGGAGTAGTTGCTAAAAATTTAATGTTGAGGAAGACAAAAGTGAGTGGACAAACCTTTGTTGAAAGAACATTCTCCAAGGAGTGCTGCACTAGTTTTAGTTTGTCACCTAAAACTGATGCTATACATTTTTCACTTGATGGAGCTGTCTTTTTTGGGTTGACTTTCTTCAAAGATTTGTTTATTTGGCCTTTTGTTCATTTGCACTTTTGGGTTATTTATATTCCGCTGGCTCGTCAGCTGCAGCTGGTTTGCCGATTGTTCCCGAGGCAACGAGATGCTTTTTTCCAACTCCATCCATTATTCATTACAACTTCTTGGTCTGGGATCAGTTCATTTAATTCTTGGATCAGTGGCTGTTCAGCAAGTCTGCCTGCTAGTGGTTGCCTCCTCGCGCTACCTTCACGGCAGTGATTGTTGCAGCGAGTCAAATGATCATTTAGCGTGCTTGCCAAAAATACAGTGTGGCTAAACCGGGAAGGAAACCACCAAATTTTTAGCAGAAAAGACTTAGATCTTTCGCTTAAAATATTTAATCGTTGCAGTCATCAGTCATGACGACACATGATTATATCTCAAGCACCAGCTGCTAAGAAATGACTTTGCACTTTTCGGCCTGAACTAACTGTGCTGACAGTGCACTGAAGGAGGAAGAAGATGGGAATGGTTTGGAAAGATCAATGTCACAGGCCTTCTCCATGCTGCCTGTTTCGCACAGAGGCAGTCACTGTCTCGCTCTGAATTCGTCAAAAGTTCATGGTTACACCATCACATGTTCATGTCCTGTGTGTGATTCTCATTGAAGTTAATCACCATAGTTACGCTTACTTGAACAATGTGTGCAAAGACTGTGACCACAAAAACCCATGTTTCCGGTGTACTGCCTGTCATGCAGTGGGTCTTGTGAGCCAACCACTGAATTCCTGCTTTTCCTCACTTTAATGTTGGGATATTTGCTTGGCCAGAGAGTATAAAAACAGGGGGAAGCTGGAATGCATTGTTTGTTTATGTATTACGACCAATAAAACGTTGTGCATCCACTGATTAATCATGCGTGTTTTATCGCCTAAGGTTAGATCGTTAGATATCAACCTGACCTGGGGTCATCGACTTCTGGTGTTTGGAGCACAAATTGATGTGCACAAACAGTCACATCCATAAGTATTTGGACAGCAGCACTTAAAAAAAAAATCATGTTGCCTCTGTACACCACCACAGTAGAGTTGAAATGAAACAATGTTAGACTTTTAGCTTTAAGTAAATAAGTTAAGTAAGTCCTATATCGGCATTGAGGCCCGTTGGTGCTAGTGCTGATCCCCAGGTTCCGTAGCGTTAAGCGGATAAGAATCTATAGCTCCCCCTGGATGGGATACCAGTCCACCTCAGGTGACTTCCTCAGACAAGGCCGGTACCCATTTACAGTTGGGTGGACTGGGAGAATGAAATGAAATGTCTTGTCCAAGGACACAGATGGGAAGCGCGACTGGGAAAGTAACCCAGGTCTACATATTGGTAGCCCAACTCCTTATCCCACTAAGTTACCGGTACATATTCTCATGATGAATTTCTTATGATATAATGCGAAAAGTTAAGCGCGATATTTCGTGCATAGTCACTATAACCTTTACCCCAGTGTTTGGTGAATGCAGGGCAAAGTCGAGAAAATTGGCCAAACATCAGCAAAAATCACTTGATTGGAGTTTGGTAGTGAACCTCTAATGCAGCTCTGCATTCCACAACATTGTGCTAGCGGAGGCCAGTGGAGGCGGGCGTTAGCCAGCGCACCATTAGAACAAGCGGGACTTTTGCCAACAGGGCAACGTGCGGGAGAGGGGCTCGACATACCACTGTCTAGTGATTCTGAGCAGGGAGGGTGAAACAGCACCCAAACATTAGCCAGCGTAGATGATCGGACCAGTAACTTAGGCTAGCGGAGGCTAGCGTAGGGAACTTGGTCGTAGCGGAGATTAACTTTCTCTAACGGTCTCCAACGTAGCCAGAGGTACTTCGGTAAACGGCAAGAAATTTTAAACATGATGAAAATCTTTGGACGCGGTCGACGTTCATCAGCGTAGGCTGGTGGAGGCCAACGGAGGCTAGCAGAGGCTAGCGGAGGCCAGCGGACACTGACGCAAATATATTCGTCTACGTTGGCCCAAATGTCTCGGTGAGATTGAGCCTTATTCCAACGAATGTCTACGTGCATGTGCAATGCGCATTTCTGAGACACCTACTCTACGAAACTAAACATAAGGATTATAATTACTATACAAATCACCACTTTACAGCTGGTTTTCTTTGGAGAAGTCAGGGGAGCAACACATGAACATTTCCAAGTCACTGAATATGTCTTGGACTTCATTTCCATCAATCATTAAGAAATACAAACAGTATGGTACTGTATGGTAAATCTGTCTGGAGTAGGCAGTTCTTAAAAATGGAATGATCGTGCAAAAAGGAGACTAGTGAGGGAAGCCACCAAGACATTTAGCCAATTCTTCAGGAGTTATAGGCTTCTGAGACTATGATTGTAAAAACTGTGCATAGTGTGTGGGAGCTGATTTCATATCAGCTGACATCACCATACACTGTGCTTTGTCCAAGGCCAAGGTTGACGCCAAGAAGTGCTTGTCCTCAAAATTCTCAACAGTCTGTGTCTGTATTGTATGTCATTAGAGCGTATAAAGCCCTCATGAGGTCATCATTTCAGTGTCTGCATTTCAAATAAACATGTAAGACCCGTTGAAGCCACTACATATTTGGCGGACAATGTGGGGCAGACTTGAGCCAAAGACCAATTCCAAAACTGCATTCTCATTCTGGGAACACAGGCGCAGACAAAAAAGGTAAGGGAATCTTTTCTCAATTTAATGTGGGTTAAACAGAATGAGAATGCAGGGAAGCGTCTGGCTCACTTCAAAGAGCCCCAGCCGTGTGGCCAGAGACAGAAAGGACGGCTTCAACGTATTTATTTCTGTTTTTGTATGCATACAGACGGCTGTCCTAATAGTAACAGATGATTTGAATTGGCATTTACTGGACAGTCGAGTGAGAAACTTTGTCCTTGGTTTTTGCTGTTTTTGAAAGCAGTTGGTATTTTGAGAACGCAGGGTGCTGTGAAGATTAGAGTTGTCTTTGGGTTTTTGAGTTTTTTTGCACCGGTACGTGCGTGTGTGCTATGAGAAATTCTGTGTAATGTAGGGAAGCGCTGTGAAATGTTGACCGCAGGGGACCTCTCTGGCTGAGAGATGGGACTTGAGATAAGCTGCGTCGCAAGTCCGAAATTGCTTTGCTTGGTTGATGAAAGGGTGTAAGCCACGATAAGTTTAAGACTTGCACTTATAATCTTGCCAATACACCTTGAGCTGGTCTGCTCAAGAGCTCTGAATCAGACATATAAACCTCCGGGTGAAGGCAGATCTAAAACATGATATGTAATAATTATTTATTATTAGGCAAGGAGAAGCTCTTGGTTTTGAGGCTGGCTGACTCATAGAAAAGATGAGGAAACTGTTTACAAACAAAGTGGACATCTCTGAATGGTGACTGAAACTTCTAGAAAGGCCATTACAATGTTCCATAAATAATAATATTATTATCATAACTATATATATGACTCTGAGCTGAGCTAAGGGATCCAACACCTATTCAACACATTGGACAATATGTGATAAAAACAC
>OMMV01107211.1:0-17332 GCA_900302635.1 Chatrabus melanurus
CACCCTGGACAGGTCGCCAGTCCATCGCAGGGCCACACATAGACAGACAAACACATTCGCACCTACGGTCAATTTAGAGTCACCAATCCACCTAACCTGCATGTCTTTGGAAGTGGGAGGAAACCGGAGTGCCCGGAGGAAACCCACGCAAACACGGGGAGAACATGCAAACTCCACACAGAAAGGACCAGGGTGGAAGCGAACCTGGGACCTTCTCACTGTGAGGCAACAGTGCTAACCACTAATCCACCGTATCCGCCCTAATAAAGGAATATCTTATCATAAATAAATGATATTAAGATATGTCGGTTACTTTAGAACCATATTACAATTGAAACTGTGGAGTTAACAGGATAACTTCAAATTAATTGTGATGTTTAATTTATGTGGGATATTCCAACTACAACTGCTTCAAAGTAATAAAATATACAATAAATTCCTTAAAATATAGGTTTGGATGACGGCAGACAATTTACACACGATTCCTACTACATGATCTGGACCACTCATAAATTTTGTTCATACCGAGGGATGGGAATTGAGATTTTATCGATCAAGACCATTATTGATTCTATTGGTTCAAATCTTTTAGCTGACTTCCCTTATCAATTGCTCATCAATTTTCCTGGTGGAAAAATGAAGGCCGACAGAGCTTTTCAGCATTGCTGCAGCTGTTTTTCCTGGTTGCTGGATGCAGAGTTTGATGTCATGACATTACAGCTGAAATTATAAACATATGAGCTTGCAACGCAGAACTGTCAGGAAAAAAAACCAAAAAAAAAAACGCCAGCATTGTTAAGAGGAATTAATAGCATCTGACACACACGATTCTGATGGATTAAAAAAGTTAAAACGGATTCTTGAGTGGAACCGGTTCTCAATTACTATCCCTATCTATGTAAACACACAAAAAAAAACTCAAAATAGGAGAATATTGATGAATGTGGGAAATTCTCTTCAATCACACGTACACACCATTTATGAACAAATCTGTTAGTACAAATGGTTGTTGCAAAAGATCCATTATTTTGCATTGGTAAGGTCCTTTGACTTGTTAAAAATGTCTTACTTTATGCAACTTCATTCTAAAACCAATTTTTATTAAAGTTGTTGGAAAAAACGGTTGTACTTGTACAAGAGCAAGAAGCTATTACATGTTGGCGATGATCAGGGTCCATGTGTTGGAGTTAATTATCACTTTCATTTAAATTTACACAGTCATTTTAAAAAACAATGCCCTTTGATTTCAAAGTGAAAACACTTCTCTGCAACATCACTTAAACTAAATAAATATATTTAACACAGTACACTGGGTCTCATAAAAATGGGACCCACGGAAAAGAACACAGATAAATCATCACTTTTACGAAAGGAGTGAAATGAGCTGTGTTTGGTGAAGATAATGTAATTACATATACATAGCAGTAATACTCCTGTGTCTGGATGGTGCAACTTGTGATGAGTCAGAATTTCAGCAAAGCCAACAGTCCTGGTCAGCATTATTGACATCCATCCATCCATTCTCAATACCCGCTTAATCCAATTAAGGGTCACGGGGAGCTGGAGCCTATCCCAGCAGTCATTGGGCGAGAGGCGGGGTACACCCTGGACAGGTCGCCAGTCCATCGCAGGGCCACACATAGACAGACAAACACAGTCGCACCTACGGTCAATTTAGAGTCACCAATTCACCTAACCTGCATGTCTTTGGAAGTGGGAGGAAACCGGAGTGCCCGGAGGAAACCCACACAAACACGGGGAGAACATGCAAACTCCACACAGAAAGGAACTGGGCATGGAGGGAATCGAACCCCAGACCTTCTTGCTGTGAGGCAAGAGCGCTAACCACTGAGCCACCGTGCTCCCCATTATTGACATGCATATATATATATATATTTTTTTTTTTTTTGTAAAGACAAACTTTAAAATATATTCAGAACCAGCCTGTTCTCCAGAAAAATTTGTAGTAAAATGTACAAAAAAAGTAATGTAAACAATTTCGTACATATTTTTTTTCAGCTCAATTTGTAAACAGTACTGTGCAAAAATTTTAGGCATAATACATGTGTCAATAAGTGGTGGATCATCTGAGCGGGGGAAAAAAATGAGGTAAACCATCTTATAGTTATTATTATTGTTATTCTAACCCTAAACCTAATGCATGTTTCTGAATGTGAAACACATGTTGTGCATGCACATGGCAATTCACAGGAATATGCAAGAAATATCTCACTTAACGTTTAGTATGACATCATAAACGTGTCATGAGAATATGTTGTCAGAACAATTTCAAATGAACCCATTTTGTACAATCAAAATATTTGATAAAATGTTCAAAACTATTCAACAAAAACAACAAAGGCAAATATTCCATCATATTGTGACATAAAAACAGACTTCAAATGTATGCGTGACAGAGCTTTAGACACCCTTTAATGCACTTACAGTAAATCATAACTGGGGATGGATACATGAACATTTCTAAGACATGTTCAGTGACTTCATTTCCATCAGTCATTAAAAAATACAAACAGTATGGTACTATGTGGTAAATCTGTCAGGGGTAGGCAGTTCTCAAAAACTGAGTGATTGTGCAATAAGGAGACGAGTGAGGGAAGACATCAAGAGACACATGACAACTCTGAAGGAGTTATAGACTACTGTGGCTGTGACTGGAGAGAATGTGCATCGTGCAGGTTTGTCTGTTGCATCACCAGTCATTGGTGGAGTGGAGCAGAGAAGGATTTCAGTAGAAGAAAGCAAATTTAGGCCCGGGTTTCCCATATGCCTGCTGGCAAACTTGCTGAAATATTCGTCTTCTTTAAAGAATATCCTTCAGTGGCTGTGATTGGAGAGACTTTGCATTAGGACTGCAGCTAACGATTATTTTCATATTTGATTATTCTCTTGATTAATTGATGAGTTATTTGGTCCATAAAATGTCAGAAAATGGTAAAAAAATATGGATCAGTGTTTCCCAGAATGACGTCCACAAATGTCTTGTTTTCTCCACAAAGCAAAGAGATTCAGTTTACTGTCAGAGAGGAGGAAAGAAACAAGAAAATTTTCACATTTAAGAAGTAAGTCCGGTCTAGGCCCTGACGCCCGTTGGTGTTTATCTCCGGATTCTGTAGTGTGAAGCAGATGAGGGAGTCTACGACTCCCCCTGGACGGGACGCTAGTCCAACGCAAGTTATTTCCCTAGCCAGGGCTGGTGCCCATTTCCAGCTGGGTGGACTGGGACAAGGCAGATTAAGTGTCTTGTCCAAGGACACAGACAGGTATCATGAGTGGGATTCAAACCCTGTTCTACATTTAAGAAGCTGAAACTAAAGAATTTGGACTCCCCCCCCTCTTTCAAAATATGACTCAAAACGATCATTTATGAAAATAGCTGGCGATTAATTTTGATGATTAAACAATTAGTCGTTGCAGCTCTACTTTGCATACAGTGACATTTATCTGTTGCTCCACCAGTCACAGTTTCATCACAAAGTGGAATACAGAAGGACTTTGCTAGAAAAAGAATGCACACGAAGTCTATGTTCAAATTTGTGAGAAAGCATATGTGAGGTTTGAGCCTATATCTCAGTTACCAAAATGATAAAAATCACTTTTTTCCCAGTAAGTAGCCAAAAACTGCCCTCACTCATCTTTATCACGCCAATAAAAATTGCTGGAGGATGCCAAATAATGACCTGACATCTAAAAAAGTGTGTAAGTGGTGCAGACCTGAGATCTGTCCTCAGAGAAGGAGATCAAATGAAGGGAGAAATGGAAGCAATCCTCTGTGGGGGTAAGTTTGAAGTGAAGTAGAAAAATGAGGATTACACCGTCTTCAGATGGCTGACAAATTTACATTCATGTCCAGTGGACCTGGAGGCTGATGAAGGACAATCATGTTTGGAGGGACAGGATGAAGTACAACAATGGCAACTCAGAGAGAGAGGGGGGGAGAGAGAGAGAGACTGAGGAGTACGGAGCAATTCTCACTCAGGAGAGATGAACAGACTTGAGCCGCCATGGCCTCGAGCCTGAGGAGTGCAGCAGGTACCGAGTGATTTATGTCCGCACGAAAGCAACAAAATGTAGAAACAAGATCGGAGCACATTCGGAGCCCAACCCGTGACTTTGTGGACCGCTGAGTGATCGTCCCTGTCTTCCCTCTGCATTGTTTTAAGATGAGACGGAGGGATAGATAAGGCGGAACAGAATGCATTATCAGCGCGGATCAGCCAGGAAACAAAATGGACGAGAGTGCAAGGGCAAAGAGAAACGAATACAACAGAAGTTAGCAGAGTGCGGGGCTCCAGCTCATTTCTTAGTCCACATGTTTGAACATGTTGTCCTGTGTGGTGCTGAGTGTGCATGCAATATGGCTTTGTGCTAAAAGACTCGAATACACAGGTTGTTTTGTAAAAAACAAAACAAAAAAACAACCCAGAGGCTAGGAAGTAATGCTGTTGAAAACAGCAACAACAACAACAACCGCCCTACAGGTGTGTTCGGCAAATAAGCTGATCATCATCTGTTTAGAAACAGCTGAGAGGATTTCAGCCTATGGAAACTAACCACAAAGAGCACAGATGAGACTTTCTGCTGCAGCTTCAGCTGTACACTCTCGCAAATGTCCACATTTAATCTGCACACCGATTTAATGAATTATTTGCAAGGTTTTCTTTTACCTTTACAATTTCTACGAAGTACACTGTAAGTAACAGGAGTAAACTGAGAGCTGCTGTGGACAGTTCTGCAGTTTCTGCTCGCTGCAGGTAGTAAAGCACAATGTGTAAAGCTGATGCTAATTCATTTTCTTGGATGTGCTTCTTAAAAGCAGCAGCAGCCACACAGCAAAGAGTTTTACTGTAAAGGTGAGAGCATTACTGTTGTGAACTGACATTTCTCAATCAATGGGTCAATGAGTGGACAATAGTTAAGGATTTGTTAAAAACAAATACGTTTTGCATTTGCTAATTAGATTCTAGTCTTTTCTAGTCTACAGTTTCTTGAGCCTGATCATCGGAGCATTAAGACAACATCAGAAGACAAACTGATTTGATTCTGAAAATATGCTGTAAGGCACAGAAGCATGGCAGAGGACTTTTACAGGTGGACCGTTCATTGCACTGTGAATAAAATAATATGCAAAAATGTAACTTGTTTAAGAGTAAAATGATCAACAAAGTGAACTTGCTCAGCTCTGCCACCTGTCTGGGCAAAGCTGCCTATGATTCACTGAACAGTCCATCAGTAAAAAGTCCTCCAGGCAGAAACCTCTTTTTGTGTTGGTAATACTTCCATTGTGTTGTGAACAGCTCTCTGTGTTGTGGACATTTCCAGCACTTCTATATGTTTGTGCTTGTCTGAATTTGCAACAGATATGTTGCCAAACCAAATTGCTGCATGTGCTGTAGGCTATATTTGTTTGTGTTCTCTATGTTTACAAGTGTTTTCTCAATTTGTAAGACATTTTTGGTCCACCACAACCTAGAGGATCACAACTGAGAAATTGATGAGGGAGTTGGAGGCATCAGAGAGAAGTGTGATATCATCCACCTTTAAGCGAGTGCTCCATCAAAATGACCTAAAAGGCTGCCGACATTAAGGTGTATGGGTACTTTTCCTTGGGAGCAGAAGTAAGTCTTAAATAGGCCCTGAGGCCCATTGGTGCCGGAGCTTAGCCCCAGATCCTGTAGTGTGATGCAGATGAGAGTCTACAACTCCCCCTGGAGGGGATGCCAGTCCAATGTCTTGTGGGCAGGATTTGATGTAAAAATCCGACTAAAGCCATATTTGTTACCTTAAAAAAACCTTGACATTTTGGGTTATCGCCAAAAATTATGTGTCAAACTGAGGCCAAACGCAAAATCATTAACGAGGTTAATTGGCAACCCACAGAGTGATGTTCAGCTGTGGCTGCAACATGTTTTTTTTTCCCTTTCCTCCAAAACATCACTTTCAGTAGCGTGTTAAATTTTAGAGCCCACAATAACCATGAAGCGGCACTGTAAGGTGAAAGCCGGCACTCAAAGCTTCAGTGAAGGCAGGCCAAACACGAAAATGGCAGCTGTGATACGTGCTACAATCAAACCGGCACAAACACCCTGCAAGTGTTACGTTATTAGGTGAAAACCATGGCAACAGTAACAGAAAAGGAAGGTAACGTAGAAGATCGAGCTCTCCTCACAGTTACAACCTCTGCATTTTCTCCTCCAGAGAAAACCTGGAATAAATTCTGCCGTGGAAAAGCTGAGGAAAGACTGAGTGGGTTGGTAGAGTGAAATTATACACTCAGCCGTCACAAATGTGTCTTTGTGGCTCCAACAAGAATGCAGGGTGAAGGTGGGCTACATGATCATGTTGTTGGCTGACTAAATCTGGGGTTCAACACAGGATTTGCTGAGCTGTGTCTTGGAAAACCTGTGAAATTGTGCAGTAGAACAAATGCTTCAGCCAATGCGTGTACAGTTTGTCAGGTACATAAGAGCGTAGCAGCTGAAAGTATAAAGCAGAAGGAAAAAAAAGGTATTCCCACACTGCTGTAGTCTGTAAATACTGTTTGGAAGAAATTCAGCTGCCTGTGCAAAACATTTCAAAGGACTTCAAATCCTTCTGGGACTGTCAAACATTACTTCTCTCACACACACAAACACACACGTATATAAAATTTACCGTCCATGCATGCAGAGGCATAAAGAAAATGCTGACAATTGTACATTTGCATACCTCTTAGCCAATGTGGGAGTAAGATTTAATCAGGCAAGAGTCAGAGCTACACTGATAAACAATAATGAATCCAAATCAAACTAAGAAATTTTGCAAAAGTTGATATGGCCCTCAAAACAAAGTGACTTTTTTGCACACACACACACCCATATGGAGGCTCAAAACAAAATGCTGACAATTTTACATTTGCATACCCACTGGGGGTGTAAAATTTAATCACACAAAAGTCAGACCTATAATTATTAACAATAATTAATCCAAATCAAACTGTGTGAGAAATTTTGCAATATATATTTTTTGCACACACACACACACCAAAAGTAAGATAAGCTTCCAGGGTGTCCAACCAATGCTGCGTGGTACCAACAGTGAGATCCTAAAACACTGAACATGGTGTGCAGTTTATTATATCTTGCACTGAATACTCTGTGCAAGATGAGCAACGCTAAGATTAGTAGCCAACACTGCTTTCTATGCACACCGACCTGAACCTCTCACAGTGGAATTCAAAAACTGTAGCCGTATGCTGTGTTCTAAACACAGGCATACATCCATAATACACTCAAAAAATGCCAAACATAGAAAGGCAGCACTGACCCAGGAAAACAAGTATACCCAAAGATCAGCATTTCAATAAAAATTCATCTTCCTTGGGGACTATCGAAAATATTTTAAAATCTGCACCACTATACTTGCTGTTGTTTTTCCTGTGGTAAATAAATAGCATGTCATTCAGTAATGGAAATATAAGAAAATGCTGATTATTCATTTTCCTCATGATTCTATTAAGTGTTAGTCAAAACAAAAACATATTAATTTGAAAAATAAAAATGTATGCAGTGTCAATCAAATGAGACACACCGCATGGTTCTTATTCTCAATGCATCTTATACTGATGTATGTTGTTAACAACCTGTATTTTGTTGCATGAGTAACTGTGTGTGGCCAGTGTAAATATGCATTTGTACTTGTGTGTGACCAATCAGTTGAGCCGGTGAGTAAACAAGTGAGTAACTTCAGCAAGTTGATGTATAAATGGATCGGATGGACCGCTACGCTGAGGAAAATATGTGCTTTTTTAGATGCAGGTATTTTCCAGCAACCAACTTGAGTCATTGCTTTATCAAGAAATGCATGAAGTCATCGGCTCAGGGGGGGAAGCTCCATTCAGTGACAAGAGCCTCTATTGGCATTCACATCCAGGGTCCAGGAGTGAATCTTTTCTCCATTCAGCTATTCTCCCCACACAATACTGCTCATCAAAAACGGAACGGCACCAGAGCCAATTCACAAAGCCTGTGATATTCAGGCAAAAATGAAAACAAGTGCCTACACCAGCACATATGGCTTATCGCATACAGCACACCTTAAACTCGAGATTATTCAGAACAGGATGTGTAATCTGTCTCATTCATCTGTCCAGTCCGACTACAAAACAAACATTTGCATCTCAACAGACATTAGTCTTTAGGAGTCCCATCTGAAAAAGAAAAAAAAAAACGAGAAATACCTCTCTATGCTCAAAGTGACGCTAAAGTCACCCCTGCTTCTTCCAGTAAGCCGGCTGGTACACAAAGGTTACTTCACCTGCTTTTTTAATTTCAGCCGGACAAAGGCGAGGCAATCAAGGAGCAGATTTGTTATTAATTAAAGTAGTGCAAATAATTACCTCAGGTCGCTTCGCTGTGGACAGAGTTTTGTTTAGGAGAAGTAGCGGTGGTGTGGGTCATACCTCACATTCTCGGGAGCCTGAGATGGTATAGGTGCAGGGTCCGGTCCCATTGACAAGCACATCCATGGCCTCAGAATTGGTGGGCTTGTAGTCCACATAATACTCCTGCAGCGGAGAACTCAGGGTGCGCTCCGTCTCTCTAGTTTTCTTGCGGCGTTTGCGGGCTGCCGCCGAATGCTCCTGCAGCTGCTTCACGCTGCTGGGATAGCGCTTCCAAGACACGTAGATTACCAACAGGATCATCGCAACGGACAGAAAAAGGGCAACACTTCCAGCCACAATCTTATGGAAGGACACAGGTTCCAAATCTTGCTCTGGGGGTGGGGCCACTGGAGGCGTGATAGCTGACAGTGTGGGGAATTTAACAGAACCAACTCCTTTCTTTCCAGAACCGGTAGGTGAGGCAAGAATGGCTGGGCGATTCTCAGTTTGGACTGGCACACTGGATGGTGTTAATGGAACACTCATCGTGAGCATCGTCACTGAGTTTGACTGACAAACACCAAATGCTTCAATAGCATCCATCACTTTCTCACCCTGAGCTTTCTTCGGAGAGGCACAGATCATGGTGGTTTCCTTTGCCCCTCTGAAGTTTCTCAGCCAGCCCACCAGAGGACAGATGGCGGGGCCACAGTCCCATACATTCCCAGCCAAGCTGATCGTAGTCAGTGAGATCCAGGCGTCAACCACCTCCTGTGAGATATTGGTCAGCTTGTTGGAATCCAGGTTAAGGGTCTGCAAGTTAGGCAGGCATTGGTAAACTACAGGATCCACTTCCGTCAGGTCATTCCCAGACAGATCCAGTTTCTGAATAGAGGCCCATGTCCAGGTCAGACCCTGGCTCATTGAGCGAATGCGATTCCACTGCAGGTATAGCGCTCGCAGATTGTAAAGGCGAGGAAAGTGGGAGAAATTGATCTTTGAAAACTGGTTATGCTCCAGATGCAGCTCAGTGAGTTTAACGAGGCCTGAAAAAGCATTCCGAGTGATACTACGCAGGCGGTTGTAACCCAGGTCGAGGAACTCCAGATTTCTGCAATCTTGAAAAAGACGCATTGGGACAATTTTTAGAGAGTTTGAGCGTATGTGAAGGCTAAGGAGCTTGCGAAGTCCCTGGAACTGCCCAGGTTGCAAGACTTGCAGTTTGTTGTATGACAGGTCCAGATTGCGCAAGTTAGGGACAGGGTGGAATGTGATGTTGTGCAGAGATGTTATCTTATTTGAGCTCAGGATCAGCTCTTTGAGCCTGCGGACACCCTGGAAGGCCATTCCATCAACAGTGGCTATGTAATTGTGGTCCAAGTAGAGCCAGATGAGGTGGTTGAGGCCGACAAACTGGCCTGCTCGCAGACTAGCAAGGCTGTTGTATCGTAAAGATAAGCCCTCACAGCCTCCTGAGAGGTTCTTGGGGACGTCACGAAAGGCGCTTGACTCACAGTAGACAATTTTTCCATCACACCGACAGCTTTTAGGGCATGGGCGGTCACTCAGAGATGGATTTGCCGCCAGCCACACCTGCATCAGGAGTTGCACCACTAGCCAGCGACGCCGCAGAGCAGAGCCTGTATGGACAAGGAAAATAGAGAGAGAGAGAAGACAACAATGAACTTAACCTCCAAAATGACAAATTGTTAATTAATCTAGCTTTGGCAAGCAAGTGCTGCACAATGAATGGCTCATTCTGCCTGGTGTGCAGTAATGATAGTGTTCAACAACAGACAATACCTAAATTAAAAATTACAAATAAAGCCATCATGCCATATTTAAACATCAGAACTGACGGCGGATTAATTTTTGGCTCACACCATTTTAATCTTTGGTTTGTAGGTGAAGTTTAAATTTGGATTCCATGCATAGTTTCATAAATAAGGGCACAGATCTTCTCCTTCACAATACAATAGCTCCTTCCCATGGCCTACATCCAGAGCTGCCACTCATCAATCCAATCTCCAAAACTATGTCCTTCTTCTTCCAGGTCTCTCCACTAAAATTTAACAATAACCATAGATCATGCTTTTGACCTTCAGATTCTCAAAAGTTTTCATATCCCATCCCAGCAAAGGAGGCACTGCCCAATAATTCTTCTTTAAAGTGTCATCAGCACTGCACTGTTTTTATAAACATGATAAAGGTGTGTGGGGGCCGTTTGACTGGGACTCTGCTCTTCACCTCTTGTTTGTCTTTTGAGCCATCAGCTGTTGTGATAACTGGTCTCCATATGGATACAAGTAATAAAAAAAACATAAATGTAACATGGACACAGGAATGGCCAAAGCTTAACAAGCAGGCAAACAAGTTTGGAATGGCATATGTCACATGTGCACAATTACATAATTGTCATTTGCGTAAACATGTGGTAAAATATAGTGTACACACATTACACATTCCCGTGTGTGCATGTTACACTGAATTATCAATATATATGAATTATAATTGTGCTCGCACTGATGTGGAGTCTTCGATGCAATTTAGTCAATGCGATGTAAAAACGACATGTACATGATGGCTTAATGCGCAAAAGTTTCAATTATGTCCATGATCATTAAAATTGTGTATCATTTCTGTCGGTAACTTAGCAAATTGTGAATTTGTAGCAAACATAACCCCTGGATTTGATGATTCATGGCTACATGACAGCTACGTATCAACTTTTCATACACAGGACCTCTGTGTGAATTTGTTTCAGCAGCTGTTTGGACATGCTCTGTAAGAATTATTCATAGAACAGGTTAGACGTTTGAATGTGTGACTCACCAAATTCCTCTTCAGCTGGGAGCTGAGGCTCAGGCTCCCGGCTGAGTAGGACTAAGTTCACTTCATATGAAAGAGCCATTCAAAAGAATCGGATCGTTCACGAACGACAACACTACCGGGTGTTCCCTGGAGTCATGGTGACTATACTGGAAGCCGGGAGAGAAGTTTTCTCCCCTGTCTGTACCCAAGACATGTAAATCTCCTCGAATTGATTGCAAAAGGAGCTAGCTAGGAGCAGATTGTCTAGATTTGTGCCAAGAACAGTTTCTGAAAGTAAACCACTAATGAGCTGAAGTTGGACAAAGCAGAAGAAGAGGAAGATGGAGAAAATGGTACTTTTGTCCGTGTTTTTTGAGTATGTTAGTGATGGTTTCTAGGCATGCTTTTAGGCTCACTGGATAGAGAAACGAGCAAATAAGACAACTAGCTACTTTTTATAGCCAACTGCTGAGTTTTTCCAGCGTTGTTGCCGTGAATTGTTTGTATTACACTGTAGGTATATCTGGGCCATTCCTGTGTATTCGCACTACCGCATGAATAAAGGTTGCTTAGCTGCAACAATTCTGTCTCTGCATGTTTGACAATTCCTTGTTGTGCTTTTGTTATATTTTGTTGTTTTGTTTTGTTAGTTTGGCCAAAGCAGATGGTCACCCCACTGCGTCTGGTCTACTTGAGGTTTTTTGTTTTTTTTTCCTACAATCAAAAAATGCCTGAGGGAATGTTTCCTGACCACTGTGGCCAATGTGCTTGCTCATGGGGTGTGTAAGGTTTCAAACGTGCTCATGTATAGTGCCTTGGGGTGACTTGTGATTTAGCACTGCATAAATAAACTTAAATTGAATTTTATTAGTCTGCAGAGCAGGTGGCTCTATGGAATAGGAGTTGGACTACCAACATATAGATCGGGGTTGATTCCAGGTGTGTTCTTCAGGCTACCTGTTTGTGTCCTTGGCCAAGACACTTGATCTCAGTCCACCCAGCTGGAAATGCGTACTGGCCTTGGCTGGGGAAGTGACCTGGGATGGACTGGCATCCCATCCAGGGGGAGTTATAGACTCTCATATTCTTCATGTTGTGGCATGCATGGTTAAGCACCAGCTCAATGGGCCTCAGGGCCTCTATAAGACTTACTTCTTCTTATTCCTCTCAAGAAGCAAAACTGTATTTGCCGTCTGTTTCTGGAACAGAGTTCCACTCTGAACAGCAAACAATAACTAGAAAGGCAATTATTACAGTTCAAACCTTGATAAATGTCGAAAATATTGGGTCTGTTTTTTTCCCATTACACCTTAGAACAAACTGTATCAGCAAATTTGTGAAAACTGCTTCTTCATTAAAGGACCTATCATCCAGTTTTAAATCATTCTGTTAAAGTGTCCCGATTCTGCCCCTTTGCCCATCCATGCATTTTCTTCTGTCTACCCTTTTTTGGGGCAAATGTGGAGCTGGAGTCTATCACAGTCTAAATCGAGCCAGAGGAGGGGTACACTTGGAAAAGTTGCCAATCCATCACACCGCTAAAACGTATGGGGGGGGGAAAAAACAACTAGAAAGAGCACCACCCGCGCCTTACATTTTTGATAGAGAATTAATAATATTTTCGTCTCATCACAAAGCCATCTGACCATACAGTTCCTTCCTGAGATAATATCATATCATAATCCTTTGTGAGTACTTTTGATCGAGCATTATGTTCAATTAGTACTCTTGTCCAGTCATTTTGCATCAAAATTATTTTTGACCTAGTATTGTGCACAATGAGTACTTTTCATCTAAGGTGACCTTGGCCTGTGACCTTGACCTTTGGCCGATTCCTCTCAAAATTGAATCACTTCGTCCCCTCCCTATACTCAACACTTCTGCCACGTTTAGTCCAAATCGGATCAAAACTGTTTGAGTTACGCTGTTCACAGGCAAACAAACGGGACCAAAAACAATACCCCCGCCGCACTACCGTGCGCGGGTGTGAAAAAAAAATAATAATAAACCTTCACGCTCACACCTGCAGTCAATTTCAAAGCAGGGGAAGAAGCTGGAGTATTTGGAAAGAACCTCCATAATCATGGGGGAAAAAAAACATGCAGACGCCACATCGAACCCAGAACCTTGTTGCCATGAGACGGCAGCATTAACCAATTGCTGCCATCCTCGTTTATCTCCACCCAAACCTAATGCGTTCTTCCAGGAGAGACTCAACTTTTTCACCAAGTTTAGTTAAAATTGGTTGAATTAACATGACCTATCTCACAATTTCATTCATGTTTGACATTTCCTGGCCCTGCCACTTTTTTGTAGATCCATTCCAAAATGTAAGTTTAAAAAAAAAGTGAAAATCAGTGAGTCTGTGAAAAAACCTGCTAACAAAAACAAATAAACAAAACCTGGATGGAGGGAAAAGATTTCCCAGTTTGAACATCAGTGACCACTGGCAGCCCAGTGTGTTGTGTGGAGATCATGGGACCTCATTTCTAAAACTTTGTGTCCGTGTAACGGTGGCCAGCAGGAGGTGCTGTGCAGTGAAGTAAACCTCACTCCCCAATGCCAAAAGAAGTTCTAGCAACAGACGCCAGAGTCCTTGGATTTTAGCCTCAAGGTTAGAACGCCTGCCTCCCACGGTGACTGTGGGTTCGAGGCCAGTGAGGGCCAGTAACACAGGTTACATTGGTGCCATGAGCCGGATGGGAGTGAGGTTTAGGGGGGGTGAGTGTAACGGTGGCCAGTGAAGTAAATCTCACTGCACAGCACCTGCTCGAACCCACATTCACCAAGATGGGAGGCAGGTGCTCCAACCACGAGGCTGCAACCCAAGGGCTCTAGCGTCTGTCGCTAAAAGGTCTTTTGCATGTACTTCACTGTGCAGCACCTCCTGCTGGCCACCGTTACATATGCGCAAAAACAGAAATGTGCAGAGTTATAAATTTGTTTGTACGCATGGTTCTCCTTTATAAATCTCAGCCATGGTGGAAGTGTACGTACATGCACAGGCCTGCTGTCCACACCCACTGTAGCCATGAATGGAGCTAGAGACACCCTCAAATGACCCTTTCCAGATACAAACTCTGTGTGTCTGAAGAACTGTTCTGTCACACAGCAGAGAACAACACAGAACAAGAAAAAAGAAGAAAAAAGTGCAGAAGAAGTGGGTCTGGGTTCTGGAATCATGAACAAAAGAAAAGTCAAAGAATGGGGAAAATAACTGAGGCAATCCCAGCGGTCACTGCGTGAGAGGCGGGGTTCACCCTGGACAGGCTGCCAGTCTATCGCAGAGCCGACACTTACAGCCAAACAAACTCATTCACGCCTGTGGTTAATTTCAAAGTTTCCAATTCACCGAATCTGCCCGTCTTTGGAGGTGGAAGCTCCCGGGGTGAATCCACATCAGACACGGGGAGGACATGCAAACTCCACACAGAAAGGACCAGGTTGGATTGGAACCCGGGACCTTCTCACTGTGAGGCAACAGCGGTAACCATCAAGACACCGCGCTGCCATTAACAAAATTTAAAAAATAAAGATAGGAGGGCTGATACAGTTTATTTGACACTCAGTTGTTTACAGCACAGCTTGTGAATGGTAAATTTCACAAACACAAATAATATTTTAATAATAATAATAATACAAAATGCGAGCTCTCTGACGCCGGCTGCTTAGTTTTACGTTAAATTACGTCTCGCCTCACTTTTCGTCTCCTCTTCATGGCATCAGGGGCGACTTGCACTGAAAAACGTGTTCGCCTGGTCTGAAGAACGTGTGATGTTTGCGCGCGCTCGCCGAACATTCTTCCTTCATAAATTCCACTTCATGCGTCGGAAATGCATACACGTGGTTATTGTGCGTACACGTCATTTCCAAATGAGGCGGCAGGTGTTGGAAGGCTTCGTGCCATTGTCTCAGTGAAGGCGGCAGCTGTCGATAATCTATCGTAACCTCTCCTCCGTGCTCAGCCTCGTGGTCGGAGATCTGGCTGCTTGTTCCAGGTGCTTGGCAGCTTGTCAGAGACCATTTTGTCCCACATGACAGTGAGTTTAATGTTATCAGAGTACACGGTGACCTGTTCTCGACTTGTGACTCAGCATGACCTGAACACTGAATCTTGGAAAACAACTCAGCTCGGATTAAAAATACTCCTCAGACTTGTTATATTTAAGAATGCAACAAACTCACTGGTGAATACAAGTGATTCATTTGATTTAAAAAAATAAAAAAATTAGTTTTGCAACGTATCGAGGCTGAAACATCACGTCACTTTTTAGCTTCTTTACTTTATCCTTTACTAGAAGTAACAGCTGCAAAGTGCTCAACATAGCATCAGAATAATAACACAAAATCCTACATCCATAAGAACAGTTAAAACTAAAATAAAGTACAAATAAAATTCACAGACCAGCAGATAATTGAAATAAGATAAAACCGTAAAACTAATGTTACACAGTAAAAAAATTTATAATTTTTAAGATTAGCCTTAAAAGACTCAATGGAAGTTGACTTTCTAATGACAACAGGCAAACTGTTCCACAAGTATAATGTCTATATTTTATTAGATACATTTAACAACAAATTCTGACTTGTCCCTTGATCAAACATGAGGATTTGCTGTGTTCCTGTTTTATTAGAGATAAACTAATTTTAATCTGACTTTACCATGCTACACTGATGCTGACAAAACTGTTTTAGACTGCTCTGAAACGTGTTTTAAATTAAACTGGTTTAAACTATTTGCTGGACTTAATTTTCACTGTCTTTGTAAACCAGCGGTGAAATGTCTTAAACCTGATAAATTAGAAATAAACCGATTTTAACTGAGTATACATTGTTCAAAATGAGGGATATACTTCTATAAAGTATTTTAAAGATTTTTTTTTACTGTTCTAGAACTACTTTTGCAATGCTAGAACAATGGTTTACATAAAACCCAATCGTGAATTTAACTCGAAAGATTTGTTGAAACCAATTATATTTAAAAAAATAAGTGGTACCAACTAACTTCTTTTTTATTATTAAGCAACTTTAAAAAATAGTTGGTGCCACTTAATTTTTTTTTATGTAATCAGTTTCAACAAATTTTTTGAGTTAACATAGGGTTTTATAGTGCAGGCTCCAATTGAGAAAGTTTTGATTGATTGTTAAAAAAAAAAAATGAAAACATTGAAATATCTTTCCATTTAGGAATATTGTTTGGTCCAAATAAATGATTCCAAGTTTTCATTTTGGCTTCTGAGAAACCATGATGGATTTAAAAAAAAACTGTTTTCACACATTTCATTCAGTAAAAGATGAATCAGTTCATCGTAAAGACTGTATACCCAGCAAGAATAATATTCATTAGCTGCAGTTTCACCGCCGGTTTTGGTTTCTTTAGGATCACTGAGTGAAATGCAGCTCAGTCTGTAACCTTTTTATGCTGATGTAAAGCACCGTGCACATTTCTGCACGGTCGTGACTGTTGGTTCTGATCCCATTTTCACTGCATGTTTGTCGTGAAGGAAAGCGACTCTGTGTTTGAACTCATTTCCATTCCATACAGCACCAGTGCAGAAGTAGATAATTCATTGCAGATGGTCTGTATGGAGTGAATTATCCCCCAGGAGCCGACGGTTATGTGTACAACTCTGAAGGTGTTTCACTTTAGCCTCCAGCTATTTCATGTTGAATGGAACCCAAGCACTCATGGTTCAGTGTATGGAACCAGCCAACTCCCTGATTACCAAAAATATCAGTTCCATACGGAGAAATGACAGAATGGTAACTTTGTAACACAAACGTTCATTAATTTTGGTGGTTTATCTGAAAACACTACTTGTCAAATTGTTGTGCGACGGCCAGCAGCTCGCTGTGAAATCACTCCTTGTTCTGAGGTGAGACAGAGCTGTTTCCATTAAAACCACTCCTCTTTACAGAGCCGCTAATGATCTGTCATTAAGATACATTGATTTCCCTTGAGGAGTCGGTATGGGAAGATTCACTTTTTTTTCCTCTCTCAAGGTATTATTGTCAAGGAAGGACTTTATTACCGTTATCACAGAGGGATAAGATTGGCAGGATAGAGAAAGTCGATACTGGAGCTGAGCGATTTGAAGAAAATATCTTTTGTGGGTTTTTTAAATCAATATTGCAATTATT
>OMMV01107238.1:0-12847 GCA_900302635.1 Chatrabus melanurus
GTTTCAGTGCAAAACGTCCACTAGTTTACACACAAACCCCCACATTTTAGATATTTCTGTGACAGTTATTAAAGCAAGTTATTTTTTGAAAGGAAAAGAGATTTTCGTGTGGAGCTGATTGGTGGAGAGGAGATATCTCATTCAGCCACAGAACAGGCGTGGCGCTTGTTGCGGTTTGGAACGAAACAGCAATTTGCAGTACATTTTAAACATGTATTTTTCACAGTTTGGCATAAATAATTAATGAGACAGTGAATAGGATCAGTAAACTATAGAATGGCATCACAAGCTCGTTTTTTTAACATTTGCCATTTATTGCATTTTGGAAAAGAGCTCTTCAAATGTACTCTGTGTGCCCATGGGTGCGTTCATCTAAAAATAACGAGTCATCAGGACCAAAGCTGGCGCGGTCCTATTGTCCCTCATAAGAAAACACTTGTGTTTTAGGCCTCCTAAAAGCAGGCCGTAAGTCTAGCGTATCGAGTGCAGTGAATTTGTGGTGTTTTAAGTGTGCAGCACTGAAACACAACTTACATATGCTGGTTCACCACACACATACCGCAATGTGCAATACTGCAAATAACAATATGAAAGTGAAACAGGGAAAGATTTAGTTCTCAAAGGGGGTCCAGATGTTGATTTGAAACAAAAACATTTCGACTGATAATACATCATTAAGATGTATAAAACCCCATGCTTTAACACAGAAATGCATTACAAACACAAATCACACACTCCAACCTTATAAGAGACAAAGAAAAACAACTACAACTGTGTCACAGTGCACATATAGAGCATATGCCAGTTCAAGACAGATGAACTTTTCTTAACTTACCTTATAATGTACTGCATGCAATGGGTCATCTGCATGGGTGAGGTCCATCTCAAAGTCCATCCTGCTCACCCTTTCCATGGAGATTAATTTCCTCACCAGAAACCTTTACACACCTTTCACTTGTGTCCATTCAATGCCACAGTGCAGTGTACCTTGCGCTCCGGTTTGACAGGTGACACGCTGACTGGGTGATTTTATGATATGCCTTCAAAATGCCCATGACGGTGGGCCATGGAAACTCAAGTTAGGGTCCTGGCCCTTATCACCCTTCCCTTTGTCACATGACCTTAAACTTTGGGTGTACTTGAAAGGACAACTAAGTCATAGCTGTTTAACTCTTGATCAAACATCAAGGCCATACAGAAACACATGGTAGTATGGTATTAGTCAATCACAAAGAATTTATTTGCATGAATCTGTTGTTAAGACATAAGGCATGGGTGTTGCACTCTCTAAGTGAGTGGCTCTTCCAGTTTCAAAATGGAATATTTTTCAACAGCAATAATTACATTTTGTTTTTTTAAACAGTGTGTCTTTTTCCGAAGTAAAATGTTCATTTAGGTTAGAATATGCTGAGAGGTGTTTTAACCCAAAATCCACCTTGTAACTATGCTAGTTAACAATGTGCATGACATTGCATTAGAGCAAACATTAAAGTAGCTTCCAATCATTACTATTTTATGCTCACTCAGCTCCTAAGCTTTGCATGGCATATTTATAACATTTCCTCAACAGACAGGGCTTAAATAATCCTAACACTGATGAATGGCTGATAAATTGATAGATCACCAATACCTGTTTGTGTGCTTTTTTTATGCAAACCTGTGTGCAAATATACATTTCAAACACATCTCCTTTCATGCATCTATAGATGAACTCATAAATCTCCTCAACAGAATTAACAGAAACAATTTAAGCAGAGAGTGCTTTTATTTTGTCATTTATCTTCCGCTGCTGGCTACAGGCAACCCAGAAGCCCTCCGGAGTGATAAATTTGCCTGTCACCTCGCGTGGGCGGCTGGGATCTGAGCACATGTAATAATGTAAAAATAATTACCCAGGGGAGAGGTGTGCAGAGGTACCCCACGTGCACCCCCATGCAGCCTGCTCTGTTTCTGTAAAGAGAGAGACGAGCTACAGAGAATAGGGCACGTCTCAATGACACCAGTTACTGAGCCTTTGTGGCTATTCAACAGACTCCCCTGAGGATCGTGAGCTTCTGTCTAGCTGCTGCTTATCACACCTGACCAGGTAAAACCTCCAAGATCTCAAACAGCCTGTGAGATTGCCAACAAAATCTCAACCTGTATGGCTCTGGACTTTGGGGAATGTGTCTGTTCTACAGTTTGTTTGTGGTATTTTTTTTTCCTCACCGTGTGCATGTGACTAGATGCCACAATGGAGAATTTTGACTTTGATTGTTCCGTGAGCTGCAGGCAGGCTCTCAGTGAATTAGCCACACCACTTGCCATGCTTTTTTCTCATCTACTTTATGCTGTAGTGTTTTTCCTTCAATTTTCCACATAAGTGCTTCTGATTCTCACTCCAGCGAATGGGATTTGAAATGTCTGTATTTCTGGCGCTCTATATTTGTCATATCTTTAGTCGGGAGGAGCGGCTGACACAATTTTCACAACGCTGGAATAGGATGCAGTCTGGAGCCGTTATTCGACCATGAGCCTCTGATCCGTTAGTCACTCCAGTGGCATCAAATCCCAGATGTTGCAACTTCCCCATCTGCCTCGAGACTGAAAATATGAGGAAAAGTGTCAGAGGAAAATGTGTTCATTTGTTACATGAGATGTTTATTGCATTAATCAGACAATAGCAAATGAAGCTGCATCTGTTTCTAGTTTCTCTTTGGCTCCTGCCAAATTGCCCTGACTGAACAATTACACTTAATCGATCACAAAATAAATGATTCATGGAAGATGAATAGGCTGCAGATTGGTGGACCTGGACAATTTGACTTTGGCTGCTCAATTGAAATTGATAAAAGCCGATAAAGGCTCATTCCTTATCCCCCTGCCAATAGGGAGATGGTAATTAGGAGCTAGTAATAACTTCCTATATCAGTTTTGATCAATATTTTAGTAAAGCAGATTTATTCCTATAGGCAGGGCGAATGGGCGGAGCAGTGCCTTGAACAGATTTTACTAAGACTGTTGCTATGGAGATTCCTGTACATCTCAGGACCTGAATGCTAAATGACATTGTGTTCCCTGAGAGTTAATTTAGAAAGTAATCTGTGTTTTCCATCGCTCTAAGTGTTGCTAATGTCTACATTTTTAATCTAAGTTCCATTCACTCGTCTGTAGGACCATAAACACCTGATTTATGAAGTTGCTTTTGAATTAATGTCTCGCCCCATGGATTATTTATGGGACACCCGGTGACAGGCGTCTTAGCTGGTATTTACGACTCCCTACCTATCACAAGTAACTGAAATGTCGAACGGGAAGAGGAAAAGCTCCAAATCAAATTTTATCTGCCAAGGTTGCCATTCATCTTGGGTTAGGCAGAGATTAAAATTTGGACATCAACTTTTCATTATATATATGACCCAGTAGCTACCCCCACCCACTCCCCCGTTACTCTACCATCAAACACACAGTCTCAAAGAGTCACGCGCCCGCATAACAAATATCCTCTGTAGAAATCTGTTTTATTCTAATTATCATTAGCGAGAATACTGCTGTGTGATAAACACAAGGACGATGCTGCCATTTCCAGTGTCGGCTCCTTGTCTTTGAAATGGGGTTCTCTAGTGGGCAGGGCATGGACTAACTGGAGCACACGGCATAAGTGGTAGTGAAGGCATGGTGTTTTCCTGCAGGCGGTACACATTCAGAGTGTAGTGTAGCTGCTGTGGACAAAGGAAACAATATCCTCTTCGTATTCAGCTGCTTGGAGTTTTCAGTGTGACAAAAAGGAAGGAAGGAGGAATTAAAAATGGTGGAAGTGCATGGAGGAAAAATAAAGGACAATAGGGTTAGGGCGGGATGGGTGTGGAGAGAGAGAGAATGATGAGAGTGAGGGAACACAGCGGCCAGCAACAGAAGGATGAGCAGAGATGTATTACCCTATAAAAGTGCATGTGTCTGATGCACGACCATCAATTTGAATGACTTGTCTCCCCCGAGGGCCTGTTTTGGCATTCAGGAACCACAGCGAGGGCTCTTAGCTTGTCAGTGCTGCAGTTCATTTGAACCCCCCCTTCTGTGGAGCAGCTCTCCTCATTAGCACCTGTAGCTGAGAGAGAGACTGACTGCAGCGTGCCCATTACCTGGTCTTGTCCTCAGGGCTTGTCTCTGTCCCAGTCCCTCCGAGTCGACACATCACCCCGCTGGAGCTGAGACCCCATCAGGCAGCCAGATTGCTAACTACCGCACTCCACAGCTGCTGCGAGGGATCAATGTGTCTGAAGTCTGCTCCACACGCTGCTCCTAGGCACTGACGACGCAGTGTTCTGTGTTTGTAAAAAGGCAATGCCATTCACTTCACCACATGTGGTGCTTTAGGTAGTGTGCAGCCATTTTAAGGGGGAGGAGAGTTAACAAAAAATGATGCAGTTAAAACCTCCGGTAAACACAAAAGAAAAAAAATCAACTCAATTCTCATGTTCTTATAACTCCTATGTGCAGTAGTGCATGGGGAGGTCAGGGTGGCGGGTATTGCTTTCAGACATGTGTGTCTATCCATGTGTGAACAAAATAACTCAAAGTGATTTGACCCGATTTAGACTAAACTTGGTGGAATGATTGAGGGTTAGTCAAAGACAACGGATTCATCGAAGAAAAAAAATCTGTTAAAAGTCAAGGTCATGCACTGAGGTCAAAATTTTGGCTCCGTGCTTATGTATAGGGGATATTTGGAATGACTATTTTGAGATATTGGTTAAACATACCCCTATGATTACTATTTAGCACTAATATGAAGTCATATATCACCTTTGTATTGGTTCATATGACCTTTGGCCTTGTGTGTCCTTGAAAGGTCAGACTCAAGTTCATAAGTGTTGAACTCAAACATAAGGGTCAATATGGATTGAACATGGTTGCATGTTAGTCAAGGAAAGTTTTATGACCTGTCAATGCCACACAGAACCATATATTGAGGTATCACTTAATCACAAAGACTTGATTTGCATGAATCGGTGTCAAACATGTAAGGCATGGGTGTCGTACTCTCTGAGTAGCCCTTCTAATTTTGTATTTGCATCTTCTATCGAAGTCAGTTGGTAAATAAGCCTTTTACACATGCTTGAATTTGAGGTGCATTTGGCTTAAATCATAATTAATAAAAAAAATAAAATGAAGCCTGATGTATCACATAAATAAAAATATTTGACTTCATCTCTCATTCTCAGTGAACTCCATCCGCGTTACTGCGGTAACAAGCCTCAGACGTGATTGTACAGTAAAGTGGCCATAATGGCCTCCCAGCAGTCATCCATGACAGGTTAAAGTCTTAATAGCTGCTTTTTATGATTCCCGTCTCCTCAGGAGGGAGGCAACACCTGTTAAATGGCGCTGCCCTCTCCCATATGCAGGCATCCCACAAGTGGGCTGGGGGGATCACGGTGGGGCTTGGGCTGAGGTTTGACGTCTCATCAAGTAAGATTTAGACTGTCTGGCCATCACCGCAAGGGGTTGATGGAAAAACGCAGCAGAACGTATGAGATATTAATGAAAAAGGAAACGTATACAGTGTGCGGGTGTGGGCTGGGCAGTGGTGCACATGTGTGCAGGCAACTGATCCATGCATTAGTGTCTCCACACGGTGCTTTTGCATTAATAACACAAAGGATGTGACAAAGACACAGTGGGAGAAATAATGTGATAAAGGGCTTTGTTGGCCTGAAGGAATGCTAACCTTGTCGGTGAAGACACATGTCCATACTGTATTTCTGTGTAAGAAGTGTCTCATTAGCTGCAGTGGGTTCCAGTTTTGCTGATCACATGTAAAGGTGTATTTATGCACAAAAACTAACATTTAAACATATGTCCAACGTTATTTTCACATTAATATCCTGGTAATTGTTGTCATGCTTTTAGACATTTTCCAACCCAGTAAGCCATAATGTTCCAATTCTATGCTGCAGAACAAAAAGAGAACACATGGAATGTCACAGCTAGTCTGTTTGCTGCAGCTTTTCTGACTCTTCAGTTTGGGTTGAGAGGTGTGAAAGCTGACCTGGACCAGGATCCAGACAAAAAAGTTTATTTTTCACTCTGACCAAAAGCCGTGGTCTTGCTCTGGATTGAATAGTGCCATGGTTCGGTTCGTGTAGTGTGGTTCAAGGAATTGCCATGGTTTATTGGATTATTTGCTCCTTTCTGTTTCCTGTCTGCAACAACACAGTTTTCATACAAGGTCATTAATTTGGTGAATTAGACAGTCTCGTGTATTGCATGCAAAATTGTTGCTGCTGGTAGTGATACCATAATAATGCTATTACAGTGGCAACAAAACAAACTGAAATGAATGTGCATACTTTTTCCTCTGCTGTGTCAGACTGTAATACTGTTTGAATTGACAACACACTGATGTCAGGCGCCCGTCCATCTACAAACCAAACAATTGCAAGCACAGAGACCTGCAAATCGCCTGAGTGAGGATGATGGGTCATGCGTATGTCCAAGGACACACCTTTCGTGTGCTCAGAAAATTGTAATCTGAAACCACTCCAAACTGGAACAAAACAAAATAAACAAACAATAAAATAAGCAGACGAACAAAAACATCTCAAACCTTGGTGAAGAGGTGTTTGGCAATGCTGATACCTGTGCAGGAGAACCAAGGTCCAAGTCTTCGGGGTCCTGGTACTTCTTGTCTTATTGTATGGTTGCGACACTCTGACACTAACCAGTCACCTAAGGCAAAGACTAGATGTCTTTGGACGCTTTGGAGAATCCTTGGGTTCTGCTGGAATTACTTTGTGTCAAACGTATGGTTACCTAGGGAGATTAACGTGAGGTGTATCACTTATGTTGTGAGGGAACATCAGCTACATGCATTTTAGCCATGTGGCGTGTTTCACTGGTCTTGACCCAGTTCATAGGTGCCTCGGTGTTGAGGACCCCAGCAACTGGAAAAGGCCAAGGAGACGCCCATGTTTCACCTGGCTGCAAAATATACATGTCTACTTTTGAGAGGTGGGGATGGACTGGTCGTCTGCGTGGGCATGCTCCCACACCTGACCTGACCTTGGTTCAGACTTTGGTCTGAACTTTCAGGTGTGAAAATACCCAGACACCTTCTTCCTATGACAATACACTAGGTGTTATTAAAGTTTGTAGCCAAAAGTAGGACACTGAGTGGCAGTAGACACTGAGGTGATGCACTCTTAATAATTGTAATTGTAGCGGCGGTGGCCTTGGTGGCCAAAAGACTTAGGCTTTGGACATGAATGAAATTGACAAACAAGGTCATGTCAAGGATGCTTAACATGAAACCCTGGCCACATTTAATGCTAAAAAGTAGATTTAAAAGCACTACTTGTAGACCATATTTGTAATAAGAAATTTGGGATATTTGAGGTTAAAGGAATTTATCATCTTATATTTAATCAAATGTTCTACCCTGTGTTTATGCACAGTCGACCAGGACTACTGAATGCAAGTGACCCAGGTTACCCCTGGTTAGCAGACTCCTGGCCAGCCACCAGTCTGCCTGTCAACAGCAACTCAGGGGGACCGAATGACCTGAGCAACTTTGGCCGAGGAGGTGAGTGGAGGTCTGCTGTGGTGATCTCCCAGACGATTTGCTCTGGAAGATTAGAAAGAGATCATTAAAGATGAACCATTATTTCCTGACCTCCTTCCTATTCTACAGGATCTCCTGTTCATCACGTTTGTATTACCACCAGAGCTGCAGGAATGCATACATGTATGCATATTGCATGTGTTTGTTTGCATATATCACATCAGAGGAGAGCCAGAGCATTAATGGCAGGGCGTCCGCTGTCAGCAGGCTGAGTAATATTCCAGCCTGGTGTCACAGCCCATACCTCAGAGCAGGAGAACGTGAGAGGAGAGATGGGCAGAGGAGGTACAGAGCAGGGGGTGGACGGGTGCTCAAAAAGGATGGTCTTGAGCAGCCAGTCGTGAAGGACAGGCGCAGCTTGACTGGCGCAGATGCGGACACTTCCTCCACGGCTCTACATCATCTCCCCTTCAGTGGGCATGCAAAGCAGGCAATCCAGAGAGTCTGCTCACTCTTTTCCCTGCTTTTATTTCTCTCTCTCGCTCACTTTCGCTGCCGTCACATACACTCACACAGGTAAAGCAGCAGCATTAGTCCTTAAATATATCAACCAAAAAGAGAGGGGAGTGTGATATCACCACATGAGGAGGGAGAAAGGAAGAGACTTGAAAAGGATGGAGAAAGGAGAAGACCAGGCTTGCATGTAATGAGAAGAAATCTTTTAGAAGCGAGCTCCAGTTGTGTGAACCTCCTCCCCGTGTCTTTTCCAGATCTCCCCAGTGGGCAAGGGGATAAAACGGGGACCATGCTGTCTGACGGAGCCATCTACAGCAGCATAGACTTCACTACAAAGGCCAACTACAACAGTCCTGGACAAGCATCTCAGGCCACACCTTATGCCACCACCCAGATACTTCACTCCGGCAGCATCCATGAGTTGGCTGTAGATCTGCCGGAATCCCAGTGGAAGGCCTCGCTCCAGGCAAAGCAGGAGATGGCCAACTTGGGCTACTCCCTGCCTGACAAAAACTCGTGCAACAACAGTAAGTTGGACTGAGAAACTGCGAGCAAAACAATTCATATGTTTGGGTTAGCTTCTTAAGCCTCATTTATGCTCAACTTTAAATACGGACAGAGCCTTCTCTCCGCACTCCATATGTGTGTCCATTTCCAGAAAGCTTACAGATACAGATGAAACAGAGCAGTACCAACAGAAATCACGGGAGCAGTGTAGCCAGTAGTTCAAGAGAGACACGACCCAAGAACAAAGCACACCGCATGAAAAAAGATGCTTTTAGTGGCAGAAAATTTTGATGAGAATTTTACATATAAAACCTCATCAGGAAGCGTTTAATGGCCTCACAGACCACCTCTGTCTACACTGCTGCCTACACTTTTGCCTCTTTTGCAGTATTTATTCATTCAAGCATTCATTTCTGACACTTATCCGGGTCCAGGTCAAGGTGGCGGCAGACCAAGCAGCTCAGAACACACTGCCCTATCGTCGGCCAATTCCTCTAACTCTTCCTGGGGGATCCCGAGGTGTTCTTTTGCAGTAGATACATTATTACGACTTCTTCGACTGTTGCAGTTTTTGATGCTATCAGAATCTTTTTAGCCTGTGCAGTGCCCTCTAGTGGATGTATTGCTTAACATCTATGCCAATGTTAAAGACACATGGACGTATGTGGGACGTGATAAGCATATATAGATTTACATATGCAAAAGAAGCATAAATGAGCCTTAAGGATAAACGTGTTTGTGGAATATGGCTGCTGTAGTCAGCCATAGTCACAATCATCATCGTCTGACAGCATGACATCAAAACTCCTGTTGAGTGAATTAATGTAGGACACAAGAAACAAGATCAGGGTTGTAATCAGTATTCTCCTCATCAACTTTCTGAAGCCTTTCTATCTTTACTGTGGCGTGAGGTTGTATTTAAAAGAGTCATTTTCTCCAGCATGCATCATCTTGTTACTTCCTAAGGTTGAGTAAACATCTCGTGAAAGAGTAGTTAAATCAACTATTCATTTCCTTACTTGCTTGGTTTTCATTCTCCCCTACTTGTAATTATCGTTTCACTACAGACTGACATTTAAGAAAATAATCCAAATTAATTAACATGGATTTGTTTCTGGATTTTTTTTTTTTAAATTTTTTTTTTGAGCACACTGGAATTTTAGCATACAGATCATTCCAAGGTGTTGGCATATTGCTGGTTTAAAACACCTTCACTTTATTTTTATATAGTTAGCCCATTGTACGGAACCTTCAAAAAGTAAATTTAAAATATGAGTTAAAATCTTAACTAATGATTCATTTAAGACATTACATGACTTTAAAATGAATTCTGAATTTTTTTTCCCCCTTTAATATTGGGCCCTATCTTCTACCCGGGGCAAAGCAAATCACATCATAGCACAAGTGACATTGCTAGTTTCCACTAGACGCAATTGTCATTTTGACCCCCAGCACCCACTTTCTTTAAATAACAAGTCTACTTGCGCTCATCTGTCCACCCACGTGTTTGCCAATGAGATGTGGTCTGGTGTAGTTTTGGTGTAGAAGCAGAAAGCGACTGCACCATAGACCAGAAAAAACCTGGTCTAAAGTCGAGCACAAAGTATTTTTTCTGATATTTATACTGGACAATATTCAGATATGCCTTACATAACTGAGTTCTTTGTCAGAAATCTTCTCACTTCTGAGTGCCCAAAGCACACCTATGATGACCCCTTTACACCCTGTGCCTTAAGCCTCATTTACACCCTACGCAAAATACGGATACAGAGCCTTTCGTCTGTTCCTTGCGGTCGTTTCGTCCATAATTGTGCACAAAATGGAGCAATATCACTGGAAATCGTGGTGGCAGTATAGAGCCAGTAGTCCAACCAGTCAGGAAAATGACGAAGAAGAGTCTCAGTGGGTAAACCAAAGAGAGTAAAACTTTCCATTAATGTGGCGACTTGCATTAAGTGGTCTCACATTCCACCGTCGCGTACACCTTTTGCGCGGCTGCCTCGAATGATGTAAAGTAAAATCACCTCCGAGTCAGCATTTTTGTTGATGTCTGCAACTTGGCACTCGGCACTGCCACCAGGACCCTGCGATTAGCAACAACGCTTTACAAGCAACTTGATCAGCCTGTCTGTCTTTATTTCATGTTATGGTCATTGTGCATATTAAAAGGTGCCAAGATGGCACAAAATAGGAGGTTCACTGGTACTCACCTGTATCTATCAGAACGCAAATCTTCAGAACTGAAAACACAGTTTGTTTGTTTTTTTGAGTTACTTACAGAAATTATATACACCCACTGACTCACTGCCTGATTGACTCCATTTATCCTATGCATGCCCTGTTAATTGCAGGGTATCGCAAAATGGAGTTGCACATGCCCCAGTTGCACTTGTGCTATGCACTTTAGACCATCATCAAGATAGGGCCCTTTGTGTTTTACCCTGTAGGTCGCTGCTGAGATCAACTGTCCTGTGTATCGAATGCTTGCTTAATGCTCTAACTGCATGTTTGCATGTGCTTATGCTAACTGCCAATCACCTGATGCCACTGTGATTTTTGCCCTTTAACCTCCACTGTAGCACTCCTTTTCATTCCTGATTACCGATTGGCTGATGGATTGTCTAATAGAATACCACACAACCAATCACAAGATTTCAGCACCACCAGCTCTCACAACAGCTCAGAGCGAAGCGGCAGTCTCTCAGGTTGGTTTCTTGCGAAGACTTTTTTTTTTTTTACTAACTCCAAGTGGGACGTCTCTGGGGCCCTAATGCCTGAGTTTATGATTGAGTGATTTGTTAATTATTTCATTGATCTATTGTTTGCATGTATAAATCTGACATATTTGCACAAACCCCCTCCCCTTTGCTCACTCACTTCTCATTGCTAAATGTTCACTAAATGTTGATGTTTATTGAGTGGAATGTTTGGTAGGATATGGGGATTTACTAGAGCATTAATAAGCAGCATATTGAAACCAAGCTGCAACCTCCGGTGCTGAAAAATGAAGCCAATGCTGAAGTGCCAAAACCTGCAGTTCCTTGAATGGCCACTTGAGGCTGCCTCCACAAGTGAGTCAATCCCCATAAAACCCCATGTTAAAATGTCCAACGTTACAGCATCAATACAGCCTGGTACAGAAAAAAGGTTTGGTCTCAATAGCTAGCTTACCTATTCATGACAACTGTACGGGAGCGTGAGGGGGATTTTCATATAACTCATCAGAATAAGATATTTTAAGCCATAAAGTTATGGATAATTAGGGGTGCGGTCGCTTTTAGTGACAGCTAGTGTGTGCTGGGTCCAGACAGTCACTGCTGGCAGCCTCTGCTACTGGGTAGCCATGGGCTGTGGAATTGACCATGTTTGTCCTTTATGAACATTTAATTACAAATGTCTGAGATAAAATATAATATGGGATAATAAGAAGTCTGTGCTCTAGTTTTTTTCATTGAGTGAAATTTTAGTTAGTTAGTTTTTTTTTTTTTTGGTTTTTTTTTGGATGTAAGCACCGTTAGCACTAATTATCAGGTATTAGCTTGGTGACATTGGCGACCACAAACAATGAGGCTATTGCTGGTCATACTTTTGAAAAGCCACACGAAAGTCACCCATTATAAAAACCACCACCCAGTCCACAAAAAATATGCATTAATCAATCATCCAAATTCAGGTGACCTAGCTTGTTAGCCTTAGCTAACTTGGTATCTTTGAGATAGGTGTGCGTGTTTGGGCTTCATTCGTGCCGGCCCTGTCATGCCGCTCTTGCTCATGCTCCACCCCTTAACCTATTTATGAATCAGCTGGAAGTTAGGTGGAATCAGGTACTGCCAAAATGGTGACATTCAAAACCAACCCACTTGAGCTTCAAACCCGCTCTTCAAGCCTCGGTCACAACCGGCCGTACGGGCTCCTACGGCCTGTCTGCGTCCAAAACATGTGCAGAAACGCACGTGCTACGCAAGGCCGACGTGCGAAATATCGAGGCCGCAGACAGCACGTAAGCACGTACGGCGGATGTTGGACATGTCCAACAGATTCTACGACCTCCCAGCAAACAGCCAGGCCACAACGTAAACGTGCGCCCCGCCCAAGAGGTCCACAAGTGAGACATGCAATATATATACGGCACCCGTGGGAAAAACGAATCTGATCTTATTGCCGCTAAATTCCATATTCATGAATGTAAACTCACCAATTATAAGCCATCCCTTATTATATTTGAAACAGCGTCCAACAAGCATTAGTGATTCCAGCAGTAACCATTCAGCTCACATAAAA
>OMMV01107278.1:1963-17712 GCA_900302635.1 Chatrabus melanurus
AGTCTCCGACCTCTCCAGGCGGCTCCGACGCGCAGGGCGCGGCGCGTAAAAGTCCTGAGCCCGCCGCGGAGGACGATCGGTTCCCCGCTTGTATCCGCGACGCGGTGTCACAGGTACTGAAAGGCTACGACTGGTCGCTGGTTCCGCTGCCCGCACAAGCAAAGAGAGAGCTGAAGACCAAACCGCGCGTCAAACGACCGATGAACGCCTTCATGGTTTGGGCGCAGGCGGCGCGGAGGAAGCTGGCGGACCAGTATCCGCATCTGCACAACGCCGAGCTCAGCAGGACGCTGGGGAAACTGTGGCGGTGAGCACCGCCCGATAAACTGCATGTTTAATAATCATAAGATTATTAAAAGTCATTAGAATGAAAAGCCCTTTAACTAGAATGGTGAGTGCATATACCTTCGCCAAAGCTGAAAAGGATTTTTGCTTTAGGAGTTTTGACCCACCCTGCCTGGATGTGTATTCACTCTTAAATATCTGTATATTTATTTTAGATCCGAATCCCTTTTCAGATAAACACATTTCCTTGATTGTCTTCTATGGGTTATGGATGACTGACAGGTTCCACCAAGATCACTGTATTAGTTTTTGAAAAATTAGTAGAAATGTCCAAAAGTTTTGCAACTTGTGCTGCAAAATGAACGTTTATATATACTTTTTAAAATGGATTCTTTCTCTTCATAAGAATGAAAAATCCACAAATTTTTTTTGTGGAAATTACCGAAAAACATTTTGGTAATCCTGCTGACAGAAAAGGACAGCAGCAAAAGTGAACTCCTGTGCTGCTATTTTGCATAGTGCTGTAAATTATAGAGCAAAGTTTGCAGAGTTAAAGTGACTCTGCAGTGAGTAGGCATACACGCACGGTCCTTCTCCAAACAGTGTTAAATCAGCTCAGTGTTAAAGTCTATTAGTGGTGATCAACCTGATTTATCATTTAACACTGTGATAGAGTTGTTTGAACATTGTTTGGAATAGGACCACATGTATTCACTGCAGAGTTAATTTAACTCTGGAAAAATGTACTGTTTAGGTGTAAAAATCACCTTGTTCAAATTAAAACGAATCATCCAGTTTTTAGGATTGTTAAATGTGACGTTTGCTGTCCAATGCAATCTGACTCGTTTGTTGAAATGTACACTTATAAAGACAAAAACACAATTACAAAGTGGGAAAATGATGAACGTCTGAACTACAACAGATGTAATTTGCAGCAAAATTATTGAAATATCTCAAACAGTTTTAGATAGTTGCTTACAAGTGAACCAGAGGTATGTCAGATATTTCATTTCATGCATTTTTCCCCCCACAAATTGTATGTGACTGGTGCTTAAATTAATTTAAAATCTCGTTGTCTCTCAAAGGTTTACCTAGAGATGTAAAATTGTAAAGAGGCCAACATAATGACTGTTCTATCTTTGATCATTTCTCAGTATTTGTATGTTATTTATTGTTGATGAGAACCCAAACAGTTATTACATTCTACACTGAAAAAAAGAATTGTCAGAAAAACCTACAAAGTGCTTCAACTGGTGACACACAAATTAATTGGGTTCATCCAAATGACAGCTTCTAGTGTCAGTAAATGTGCCGCCTTAGCTTGTACAGAAGCTACAACATCTCAATGACACACTTAAAAAAAAAAAAAAAAAAAGAATACCTGATGAAACTGCTTCAGTTGGTACCACTCAAATGAATTAGGTTGATCCAAATTAACTTAAGTAATATTTACACCAACTTGTTCACTTGAGTTGGACAAACTCAATTCATTTGAGTGTTACCAACTGAAGCAGTTTCATAAGATGTTCTCTTTTTTTCAGTGCATGTTTGAGATGTTGTAGCTCCTGTACAAGCTGAGGCAGCACATTTACTGAAACTAGAAGCTGCTGTCTTTTTTTTATGAGGTCTCTCGCTCTCTTTCTCTCCAAAACTTTCCATTTAGGTGCGTCTAAAAAATATGGAAAATATTAAAACACTCAAAACAAAAACAGACACATGGACTGAAGGCAGCAGACGAGGGCGCTGTTTTGCACCGGACAATGATGGAGCGCTTGTTTCAGAAAGCCTACTTATTACGCTCATTTTCATGCGTTTATTTATTTTTTAAAAAATGACATAAAATAAGTCAAACTCTGCCGTCTTCTCCTCAGCCTGCTCTCTGACACCGAGAAGAGACCCTTCGTTGACGAGGCTGAGAGACTGAGGCTGCAGCACAAGAAGGACTATCCGGATTACAAGTACCAGCCTCGGAGACGCAGGTGCCTCAAACCAGGTCAAGGGAATGACAGACCCGGTCTGGTGCAGCAGCATCATCAGGTCTTGTATAAGACAGAACCAGGAGCGAGGAGGCCGGCTTCTGTCGGGGAATTCCACCATTACCGTCCGGACAGGGCAGGTGAGCCGAGCGATTCCGACGAAGAATTATAAAAGCAAATGTAAATGTCGGGGCAGATCCTTTTGGATGCTCCGACATCTAAGCACACTAACTCTAAAGCTTGACAAAAATTCCATAAAACACCAAAACAAACAAACAAACAAACAACAACAAAAACACCTCACAAGGAAGACAAACATTAAAATACAACATGTTACAAATAGATCTTGAACTCAGTCTGGTTTAAAAACCAAGGAAAAGGGTCTTTAGCAAAGCTATATAAAAGTAGCCGACATCGGGGCAGTTGTACTCTGGAAGGTTGGGTCTGCTACCTCAAAAACACGGTCACCCCTGTGCTTAATAACAAGCAAAAACATTTGGTCAGAGGACCTAAGTGATGGAGTGGGAATGCAGGAATGTAAAAATTCTGCCAGGTCTTCAAAACAAACAGCGAAAGCGGTAACCGGTTAACTTCTACGTACAGTGATTGTCAATAATCAAGAGGAGAAGAAATCAGGCCTGAACTGCCTTCACAAAATCATTAAAACACTGAACTTTAGATCAAACTCTTAGCTGAAATCACATACGACATTTTGGCCATGTGGCGCGTTTCTCTGGGCATAATCCAGCATGCAGGTGCTTCCGTGTTGAGGATCCCAGTGGCTGGAGAAAGCCAAGAGGACATCCACATTTCACCTGGCCGCGGCACATACACGGTTACTTTGGAGAGGTGGGGATGGGCTGGTTGTCTAGCTGGGTGGTTGCCATCCGGGACCCAAGGTGGTTCTGTGGTGTGGTGGATACGGCAACATGTGGTACCAGCGTATGCTCCCAGACCTTAGACCTGAGTAGTTAAAGAAGTTCAAGGATGGAAAGTGTTTAATATCGTTTTTTTTTTTAAGACCATCCAATCTTAAGTAGTGTTACAGCAGGTGGTTCTGTGGCACAGGAGTTGGACTACCAACCTATAGACTAGGGTTTGATTCCAGGTGTGTCTGCTTCAGGCTAACTGTCTGTGTCTTTGAACAAGATGCTTCATCTGCATCGTCCCAGTCCCCCCGGCTGGACATGGGTACTGGTCCTGGCTGTGGAAGGAACCTGCGATGGACTGGCGTCCCATCCATGGGAAGTCGTGGACTCTCATCCGTTTCACGCTGCATTCTCCGGGGATAAGCACTGGCCCAGTGGACTCTACTCGCCCTTAAGGGGATTTTATATTTTGGCTTCAGCGGTAGATAAATTTGTGTCGTCTGGACAAGAAATAATCAGATGTGTTACGGAGAAGTTGAATTGACATATTTCTAAGTATTTTCTTTGTTCTTGTTTCCAGGTCAGTCTCATGGACCTCCAACACCTCCCACTACCCCCAAAACTGATCTCCACATGGGGAGCAAACATGAAGGGCACCCGCCTGTGGGCAGCACCCCTGGTTCTGCTCCCCCCACCAACCATCAGAACACTGACTTCAGTAACGTGGACACCTCCGAGCTCAGCACCGACGTCGTCGACACAATCGAAGGATTTAACGTCTACGAGTTTGACCCGTACCTGCCTCCCAACTGTTCCAGTCTTCTTAAGCCACAGAATGGCCCCAACAACTCCCCCGGATTCTTCACCCTGCCCAGCATTCATTCCCACAGCATTCCCACTTGGACACCCAAAACAACAAACTCCACTGGAATGCTGCCACCTAATTCAAACTGCAACATTCCAGGACTCCTCGAGAACAGCAGCCAGAAGCCTCAGATTAAAACCGAGCAGATGAGTCCGGCCCACGAGAGCAGCACCTCCTCCACTCCTGAATACGCCTCCGTGGGTTCCGGCAACTGCCCTTCCTCCTCCACCAGCCATTGTGACCACATTGACCTGCAGTACTTGGGTTTGTACAGCTCTCAGTCTGGGCACGCTGCCGGGCTGCATCTGTACCAATACTTCCATTCCTCCCACAAACTGTACACCACTCCACTTATCAACAGTTTGGCCTTGGCGCCGCCTCCCCGCAGTCCTCCTCCTGTCTGGGAGCAGCCTCTCTATGCAGCAATCACCAGGCCTTGAAGAAGCAGCTTCGCCACAAATGTGCGGAAATGACATGATTACTGAACGGTAATGCGGCCCGAAGTGACGGCTTGTCTGGAAAACTGGTGATTCTTTGAAGCAGAAAGGTTTGGACAAGCGTGGATTTCTTTGGCCAAAGTTTCTGTGATTGTGTGATTTTATAAAGACGATGAAAGGCTGCAGGCTGAAACTGAGGAACCGCCTCTCTACGCTCTAGGACGTCACCTCCAGAAGTAAAAAAAAAAAAAAAAAATCCCATTTTCACTAAAACTGAAGATATTCTGTTTTCGTTTCTGTCAATAAGAATTGCTGTTTTCTCAGACAACAAATTGTGAGCTAGGACTGCAACTAATGATTAGTGTCATTATTGATTAATCAGTTGCTTATTACTTCCATCAAGGAGGTAATTGTATCAATTTGATTGTTTGTCAGCAGGATATCTCAAAAACACACCAACAGATTTCAGTTAAATTTGGTGGCGAAATCGGCCTCTGGTCAAGGAAGAGCTGATTATATTTTCATTAATATTTCTATAATATCTCACATTGATTTCCATTGTATTTGTATGTTGGTGAAACAGCGCCCCCCAATGGCGCTGAAGCGCAGAAAAGTACTGTTGAGCCTTTTAATGCATAAATACCAGAAATAGTTCAAAAATATGCTCAGAACCTCATTGGACAATTTTGTTCAAGCAGTGGAACAAAACTGAACAAAAACCTTCTGAGGATCTCAAATGTCGCCACTTTACTTTATTGTTTAAAACCAATAGAGAAAAATCACATTTTTGACTTTAAAGTAGTTCACAGTGGTTTAAGTATAATTTTGAAATGCCATATTTCTGGGTTTTAAAGCAGTTTAAAGCCGTTTAAATTCATTTCTAAACATTCTGCATTCGGTACGCTTAATTTTAAAACCAGTTTTCAACACTACTTAATTTAGAGCCGTTTAAAACAGTCCAAACCAAACCAGTTTAAAGTGTTTTTTTTAAAGCACTTTACCACCTCCAGTCGTTGGAACCCGTCCGCCTGTTGATTAGCAGGATATCTGAAAAAGTTATAAATGGATTTCTGTGAAATCCATTGATTGGAGTTGATTGGAATTTCACAAAATAAACCCCAAAATTCGAAGCAAAAACCAAAATTTGAAAGAGATCCATGAATAAACTTTTGCATTATCCCGCTGTGGAGGGATTTGCTGCCCATTATTGAAGAGGAAATAAGTCAAAAATTGGGATTTTAAATAATCTTTAACGAATCAACAAATTGTCTCAGGGCAGTTTTTGACCAACTGCTGGCTGATGTGTTTTTCTTCTTTCAGTGATCAGAAAAGAGTTTTCAAAAGTGATAACAACAATGGAAAATATGTGACCTTCTGACCTTGGAGGAGTTAAAGTCCTTCAGGTTTATAAGAAAAGAACGAGTCTCTAAAACATTGAACATGTTCTTTTTTTTTTCCTGTAAAAAAAAAAAATCCTTTGGAAATGAAAGAAATTGACAAACAAGCGACATGTAAATTCAACCACACCTGCTCCTAATTACCATCATGCATGCTTGTTGCATTATTTCCTGCAACAAGTCCAGATGTGTCCAGCAGGTGGCAGACACGTCTATTGGATATTCCATAAGAACAAACTTGCTTTTTGCCTTGATCTGGTGTATCAAAGTTAACCAGCTTTTAGTGAGTTTGTCCTTATTACACGCCCTTTTAATTAAGAGACTTACATTATGATAGCATTTATTGTTTTTGAGTTATAGACTCTAACTGCATCTAGACTTAGGCCAAAGCCAAGGAGACTGTATGGTTCTTCTGCTAGAATCCACTGGGGCTCGTGTACATCCCCTATATTTGCAAAGTTAAAGTGCAGTACTGTTCAAAATGTAGTACTTCTTAAATTTGAACAAAATCAAATTGTTACATGTTGTATGTGTGGTTCTTTATGACATCACACAAAGGGTGCAACAGTCGAAGAAGACATCTGAAACATCAAACAGGCTCAGCCTACAAATTCAGTCATCAATGAGCCGTTTTCTTCGGGTTAGTCCCTCTCGTGTTCTTCGTTCCTTCTTCTTCTCCTCCAGTCCAATGGCTGGTTTTGCTCGGTTTCCTGTGAGGGGGGGGTTTGAGTTCATTTCACGGTCTAGGATCCAGTTGGAGTGTCGGCTGCAGGACGTGATGGACAGGAAAACTGGACTTGGGGAACCAAGGGTATTGTACTTTTAAAAAAACGCCAAGAAATGTTCCACTGGTCAGGCTGTACTCGACGTCATTGAGGGTTACCGGGGGGTAAGAGGCGGAGCAGTCAGCGGTAGAGCATTGGTCGTACAGCGGCGGGCGTCTTGTAGGTTGCGTGAGCTCTGTACTGACCGTGTTTCCCGCTGACACGAGGTCCCGCCTGTGTTTTAACATTTCCTGAGCTGGATCCTGCAGATCAGTGGTTCACTGTTTGAGTCGTTTTCCAGACCAACGTGTTCGCCAACAACAACAACAAGAAGACGGCCGGGCAGAAGCGACCGATTTACCCACAATTCAGTTAGAGTGGAGTCTGTGCGAGGTCATGGAAGCGACATTTACTGCAAGTGGGTATCTCAGACAAACGGCTGCAAACACGAGGACTGTTAGTGTTGATGCTGCTGACTGAACGTTTTGGGCTCAATCGCCCCAGAACTGGTGCTGCCAAGCAAAGCCTAGAACCTTCTATTTTCACCACATTTGAAGGAGAACATGTTCTATGGGCTGAAAAAGTGTAACTACACTCTCATGAACAAAATGAATTACATTTGTTTTTGGACCTGACAGTGCAAAGCCCTTTTTGAGTAGAAGACCTCCATCTACTGGGCAAAGAGAAAATTACACTTTCATTACATCACTCGTTGGTCTGCATACGCTCACGACACAAATCCACACATTTCAGCATGTTTTCTTCATAAAACACACATTTTTGTCACGTTTTAATACAAGTTCTCACGGATGATATATTTATAGCAAAATCTTTGTTATCATACTGTAGTTTGAGTCTTTCTGTTCAACCGACTCCTCCCACGACCTTTGGCTGATTTCCGCCAAACCTGATATGTCGATGACGGTCAACGCCAGAATCGCCCTTAAAGGTCATTATGGTCAAAAGTGAAAATTTAGAGTCTTCACACCAAACTTGGCACACGCATGTAGGTGGATTCTGGAATTGCCCGGGTGAGAATTGGGGTCAAAGGTCAAAGCTACATGTTCATAATTGGCGTATGTTACAAAATTCTCTCTTTTTGCTGCTGCTGTTGCTTTTCTGCTGCTGTTGCATAAAATATTTGTGAGTGAAGATGTGAAAATACACTTTTATTAGAGCAGCTGCACCTTTATTTTTTTTAAATCATATTTTGCTGTGTAGTCAGTGTTTGTTTAAATGTACTATACGCCCTTTGTTGCAACCGCTATTGTAATTGTCACTAAAAATTATTAGCTGCAATCACTACAATTACTGATATAATTCTTATACTAGTTTATGTTCCCATGAATTTTCACTCACTATTATAACAACCGTCGCATTTGTAAAATAAAAAGAAAAAAAAGATCATAATAGCGGATGTGATCACACAGCAAACTCATCCACTACTGTAATCATCATATTATAATTTGAGCAAAGTCTCCGTTTGTTCCCCGAGTCCTCCCAGGGCCTGTGGCCAATTTCCACCAAACTTGGAATGTGGATGAAGGTTGACCCCAGAATTGCCCTTTGGCAAAGGTCAAAATTTAGGGTTTTCACACATTTTTTAAAATTTTACCTTTATTTATACAGGTAGTCTCCTTGAGACACGAGGTCTCATTCTCAAGAGGGACCTGTACATTTCACTCCGATTTGCACCAAACTTGGCACACATATGGAAGTGGGTTCTGGAATTGCTCAGCAAGGTCAAATTTGCCAGAGGTCAATCATTTGGGTTAAGGTAACTGGGGTCAAGGCCTGACTGGTTTCATGCCCACAGGCGCCGTTACCTCGTTAAATCGAAAACACTGAAGCTTTCAGTCTGTGCGCACAATGATGACAAGTCAAACACTACATTTCATCGCTATATTTAGATTTTTTTTTTTTATAATAAAAAAAAAGAAAAAAAGAAAACCAACCAGTGTTTAAACGTAAACACAACACTGTGCCTTTAAAACAAGATGCACAAAAATAAATTAAGCAATTATAGGAGTTTAATAAATTACAATCCAGTCCTGTTACAGTCGTCTGAAGCAGCAGGAAGGCTCTACAATGAACAACAGTACAAATAAATATGAGAACAGCTGTCAGATTGAGGTAAACGAACCCTGTCCGGATGCAAACCGGACGACTCCGGCTGTAATTCATGTGCGAGTTTATGCATATTTGTTCTTAGCAGCACTTTTGGAGATCTGAGGCTTAACAGGGTTTCAGTGCCGCAGGTTCAACCTCACAGTGTCCTCGTCACCCACAATGTAAACCTGACAATTCCACACGCGCGCACACAGTAAAGCCACTGCCATCAAAACTGTACATTCAATAAATTAATAATGCACCGTTTTCCTTAAGCAACCAGTGAGCCGACTCTAGATTACATAATTACATTAGATTACAGGTAGACGGAACCATTCACAAGAAAAAAAAGGAGAAGGGAAAGATCCACGAAGGGGAGCGTGGAGGTTGTGATGATGTCATCAGTCCTCCGACACGTCGCCGCTCGGCGGGGCCGAGAGTCCGGCTAGGAGCTTTAGTTTTGTTTTTTGTTTTTTTTACACCACAGTCCTCCCGTCTTCTTTCACGCCGTTCTTCTTTTTTTGCTTCAGGAATTTTCCTCATCCCGAGGAGCCTCGAACCCCTCCCCATTCCAGCCCACCCGACCCGGCTCCATCGTGCCCCGCCACGGTCTGTGGCCGCACGCTCGTCTCTGATCTGACTGAGACTGGACCGGTCCAGCTCAAACTGTGGCTTCTTGTCGTTTTCAGGGCTTGTGTTTAAAATGGGCCTCGACTGCGGAGACAAATCAAATGAGATTACAGTCTTTTTTTTTTAGCAATAATAACACATTTGACATAAATATAATACATGCCAACATTTAGCATTAAGGTTTTCTCAAAATATACACAATCTTTTTTTCCAAACGTCACATTTTCAGTATGAAGGCAGAACACACTGATGGCCGTGAAGCATTCTTAAAGTGCAAATAAAGGCTGACACGCTAAAGGTTCATGATACAATATTCACATAAAATCTATTTATTCTCCATTATTAAAATCAGCCACTGGGGAACTGATATACGACATAAAAAAAAAAACCAATCCTTAAATTTTCTTAATTTCTTGCTGAGTGTTGGAAAAGAATTATATTTACATTATGTCATGACAAAAAAAACAAACAAAAAACCCTTTAAAATAGCAGGTGGGTGCTTCTCAGCTCAGAAGGTAACCAGACAGGCAAAGACCATTGCTTTCTTCTATAACACTGCCCCCTTGTGTTTAACGTAAGTAAAAGTGAAACTTTTTACATCATTATTTTAAATGGCAAATTTCGACAAAACAAAATTTGTCCCCAACTGTGGTGCTGAGAACACGATCAGTCCTCAAAAGTTGGTACGCTGGAAATTTTCTTCAAGAGTCCAATGTATGAGACCCAGGTCTACTATTATAGTGTTCTATAGTGTTTTCCTATGATACAAGTAGAAAGGCAAGAACTCATATGAGACATAAGAAGCAGGGTATGGTGCCGATGTAACGAGGACACGAAAATACCATCAAATTATGCTAAAAAACCCCAAACGGAACTCTTAACTTGTAAAATTCGCGCTATGCTTAAGATAAGTCAGCAGTTTACCAATTCCCCCATCAGTTATGAAAGCGATCTGAAACGCGTCTCAGTCACGTTTGCCACGAACCCCCAAGACTCAACCCCCCCAAGAATGCACCCCTTTCCTGTCTGCGACTGGTGGTAATTACATCATGGTGAGTCTGGATGTGTAGAGCAATCGAATAATCAATAATAAGTCGATAAGTGGCACCGAAAGGTGCAATTTCAGGCATACTACCAGTCGAACGTAACAGAGGCGCCATATCCTCTGGCTCTCTTTTTCATGGAATGACCCATGGCAAAATGAGGCCTCGTGAAGCATTTGCTGTTTTTTTCTGTGCCCACTAGGTGGCAGCATCTTTTTAAAAAAAAAACACCATCTACTGGGCTCACAAAAAAACAGCAAATGCTTCATGAGGCTTCATTTGGCCATCTCTAACCGATGGGACTGTAAATTATGAGCCAGTTGCAATTACATCAAACCACCATGAGATGGCACTACCACCACTGGAAACGTCACAGAAAAAAAAAAATTGCTGGATTCACATCTCAGATCTGTTCCAATATAACATAATGGTGGCCGGCAGAAGTAATTGATCTGGTCAGCAGTGACCCAGAAGCTCTGAGTTTTACACAAGCGCTACATTTGTGTCACTTCACGGAGCAGAAATGATTAAAACCGCTTGAATATATGAACTCTGACCGAACGATCGCACGACGTCGCCAACAGGTCAGTTTCCGGTACCTGCGTATTCCTGTGGCCTCATTGGTCGGTTGATGACCCTCTGGAAGGCGGCTATCCAGTCGCGTTGCTCAGCTTCCGTCTCGCAGGCGAAAAGGAACTTCCTGTCCGGCGTGACGATGGTGATGCCGTGGTTCCAGTGGCAGCCCTGGGTGGATGGAGGCAAGCCGGCCAGGACGGTGTAGCTGTTCTCCTTGCTGCCAATGAAGACCTCGCCTCGGGCGTAGGCGTCCTGCCCGGAGAGAGGGGGGGGAGGTGAGTGTGAACGCGCAGCGCGGCGGGTTTGAAGACGGGAAGCGGCCTGCAGATCTTACCAGAGGGTCTTTGAAATACATGAGCCTCCTGTCGTCCATGGTGAACCACCGCTTCTTAAAGCCTTCTGTGTGCTTGACGCAAAGACGGAGAAAGTTCTTCGTCAATCAAAGTCAGATCTGCTTCAGGCGCCACTTTCATAAAGTTTAAACAAAATTTATTGATTTTTTTTTGTTAAATTAATGCCACCCTTTGATTTGACTCCAGGCTTCGTACCCGTTGTTATTTTTCACACATGAAAAATCTGCAGAAGTTCTCAATATCCTTAAAATTTGTTACTGCGTGTCTGTAAGTGTCAAATACTTCTTAAAAATCCAAACGATGTTTCACATATAAGGTGTGGGTCACGGCCCCAGTGGAGGTACTGCAGGTGGACCATGACAGGTCGTGAAAAATAAATGAATAAAATTCATTTTAAAATTTTGTAATAAAGTGTAAAATTTGGCAAAATGTTGATGGTTATTTTTAAAAATGTGATTTTGCTGATCAGCAAAACTTTCCAATTAATTAACTTTTTCCTACTGTATGTGAAGTTTTGTGTGGTACGATGTTCCAACGAGAAGTCAACCGTTGCTTTTAGTTTTAGATACATAAGTCATAATTGTGGGATGTCCCATGAAATGGACATATGGTTGCTATGCTAACCATGGTTGCTAGGGAAAAATTCTTTCTTTAATATCTCAGGAACTACTTATGATAGACACTTGATGTTTGGCTCATATGAAAGGTCTGTGGAAGGGCTTTCATGATTTGTTCATTTGGTTGCTATGGTAACGATGGTTGCAAGGGAAAAATTCTTTTTGAATATCTCAGGAACTACTTATGATAGACACTTGATGTTTAGCTCATATGAAAGTTATTTTATGTTGACTATGTAATAAAAAAAAAAAGGATTGTTTTGTTTCTGTGAAAAAAAAAGATTGATTCATGATTCTTCCACCCTGGGACATCCCACCTGCGGGGGCTTTACGCACTGCTTCTAGTTCACTTATACGGTTGTCAGATTTGTAGTTAGTAGTTTTAACACTTATGAGTTCTTTTTGTTTAATGAGTTGGACCTGCTAACATCATGTAAACGTCTAAATCAACAGAATCTAACAACTCTCTTTATTAAAGTTTGTCGATTTGACGATAAAAAACGTTGTTGGACTTATTGTTCAGTGTATCGACCTTCTTCTTCTCCAGTTCAGTTATGTTAAGGCGAGTCTTCTTCAGGGCTGCTTTTTAACAATATTTTAGACATTTGGCAAACTTAAACATTCGGTAGATAACAAATTCATCATCTGCAAACGTTGAGACTGAGTGTAACCACAGTACAAACCTTTGGACCCGTTTTCTCCATGAAGCCTTCTTTCATGAAATTTCGGGTCAGTTTGGGCACCAACTGGAGAAAAAAGAAAAAAAAAAGCCAAACACAACCAGCGCAGATTCAAACATGCAGAAGAATATTCAACAATACTGACACATTTCAAGAAATTCTGAGATTATTAATAGAAAAATTCCACACTAACTTTTAGTGTTTCCATACAATTCACAGAAAACTGTCGATTAGCATCACTGTTTGTATGTATTTGTTCCATTTGTGGTGATCTTTACCCTGTTTGATCATTCATGGTTATTAGTTTTAAATCCAACATTGTAATGTAGTACATTTGTAGTTTCAGGCACCCAAGAATTTTGATCATGTTTGATTTTATTTTCTTCATCGCTGGTAAACAGAAAATCTAATCTGAAATTCCAAACATCTGTATACTGTGCAAAAATAAAAACAAACAAATGTCCCCAGGCAACATTGTCAACAGAAAATCATGTGAAACACCCCCCTCCACCCCTAAAAAATGCAACATAAACTATGAGATTATTATTTTTTGTGTTTCATTAAAGTAACCAATCAATTACTAATTTACAAACCTCATTTTAAAAAGAAGGAAAAACACACACACAAAAAAAGGATTTCCTTGTGGCTGTACTGCCGAGTACTTGACAACACAAAGACAGTTGCTGATGATCAATCAATAATAAAATTATTCAAAAAAAACCTGATTTTCTTATAAATTTGAAGAGACTCAAACAAATTGTCATTTTCTCACCAAAAAGAAACTATTAATTATATTTCAAGGTGAGATGCAGTCAGACATAAATATGAACCATTTAACAGCTTCTCTTTATTTAAAATATTTTTTTTTGACACATTTAATATGCCTAAAACTTTTGCACAACTTTTGGATTCCAACAAAAGTCAAATGGGATTATTAAAAAAAAAAAAAATTCAATAAAGCAACAAATCAATCATCAAGTTACAAACCTCATTTTCAAATTATAAAAAAAAAATAAAATTCTAATAATTCTTTGCAGGTTTACTACCTGGTGCATGACAACACAAAGACGGCTGCTGATGATCACAAAATATTAAAATAATACAATGATTGTAAAATCCTGATTAAATGCAACCAAATGTTTTTTAAAAAATATAAATTGCAGGAGACCATCAAAAAATAAATTATGTATTTTTAAATGCTACATATGCCCAAAATTTTTGGACAGTAGTGTATATAATAAAAGTATATAATTGTATGTGCCAGTTGTGTCTCACTTGTGTGTTATATACAGACAAGAGAGGGAAATAATAACATTATCAATCTAAATTAATAATAAATTATAAAGTAAAATAACTAATAGTGGATGAACAAATCTAGTATATATCTGAAGCCTTTCTGAGCAGTTGGCATCACACAGCTCTGAAAATTTGCATGATGACAGCTGATAGGTTCTGACATTCCCTTACTCCCCACACAGGGAACAGTTGGTGCTGTATTTGAACATAGTATCATTTACAAAACCTAATACTTTGTTATTTCACGCTCAATATAAATTAATGTATTAATTTAAACAAAGCTGCAATTTCCAGGTTTCAACACACGAGTTAATAACAAATTAATAAACTATATTAGAAGAAGAGACAGTTCCAAACATTTCCTTGCGTCAAAATGTCCGCGTTGAAAATGTAACCTCTCTGTTATATTAAAGAAATTCCAAATTGGACCGGCGTATTTTACATTTCTTATTTTGTTCCATTATTTTTGCAGTAAATTTTATTGATCTCACGGCTGAGACTGTGGCTGACGTCGTGACGACGCTATAATAAAAATTTCACTCACTAAACTAGTTTTAAGAATGGACAATGATGTCATAAAGGAGTCGCCCTCACCTCCTCGTCGCTGGCTCCAGGAAAAGCCACCTGCAGGTAGTGAAACCTGGCCGCTCTGATGGCGTTGAACCAGTCGACCATCTCCTGCAGACAAAAAAACAAACAAACAAACACATAATCTGAACGTTTGATCCCACTGCAGCCTTCAAGCTGACCAGCAGAGGGAGCAGTGACATCTTTTATTCACTCTTATTTTCTCTAAGACCCAGAGAACTGAAAAAAAAAAAAACACGACAGACAGAGGCCACACTCGTGTCTGCAGAGGTTAAAATCCACAATGATGACTGACGCTTCAGGGCGAGGGCGAGGGCGAGGCCACGCTCCCGTCGATGAATTTTAAAACGGTGCCTGATGCTGCGCTAGATTTTTTTTCAAACAACAAGAGGAAACCTAACAGGCGTATTCTTGTACTTTTCAGAGACGACTGATGTACGAGCAAGTAGAAATACAAGCTTCAATCCAAATTAACTCAAATATACCATGTACTGTAAATACTTAATACTGCTGTTACAAGGTTTGAAAGAAAAAAAAACATTTTCAAATTCTTGTGCATAAAATCCTGATTGGAAAGTTTGCTGTGGGAGATGGTCAAATTTAAAACAACTCCAACAGAAATTACTTTAAATATATTTACAATGTTACACATTTTACATTTTTACTACTTATAGCAAGTAGTAAAATGTAAATTATTCAGATGTAAAATATTGAGTGCTTCGATTTATATGATTTGATGTTTTTCCAATGTGTCCAAACGACTCGAGTTTGGATTTCAATTACGACCTCGTCATAATTGTGACTTACAAATACGAAACTTCACATTTCTCACTTCACAGTGAGTCAGTCAGTCAGTGATTCGGTCAGTTAGTCAGTAAGTCAATCAGTCAGTCAATGAGTCAGTCAGTCAGTGAGTCAGTCAGTCAGTCAGTCAATGAGTCAATCAGTCAGTGAGTCAGTCAGTCAATCAGTCAGTCAATGAGTCGGTCAGTCAATGAGTCAATCAGTCAGTGAGTCAGTCAGTCAGTCAGTCAGTGAGTCAGTCAATCAGTCAGTCAGTCAGTGAGTCAGTCACTGAGTCAGTCAATCAGTGAGTTGGTCAGTCAATCAGTGAGTCAGTCAGTCAATCAGTCAGTGAGTAGGTCAGTGTGTCAGTTAGTCAGTGAGTCAGTCAGTCAGTGAGTCAGTCAGTCAGTCAGTCAGTGAGTGAGTGAGTCAGTCAATGAGTCAGTGGAAATTTCTGTAATAAAATGAAATAACATTT